>SJYC01073567.1:41-26626 GCA_006408675.1 Madoqua kirkii
TTTCCAATCTTGTGGCCACTGCTGAGTTTTCCAAATTTGCTGGCATATTGAGTGCAGCACTTTCACAGCATCATCTTTCAGGATTTGAAATAGCTCAACTGGAATTCCATCACCTCCACTAGCTTTGTTCATAGTGATGCTTTCTAAGGCCCACTTGACTTCCCATTCCAGGATATCTGGCTCTAGGTGAGTGATCACAACCATAGTGATTATCTTGGTCGTGAAGATCTTTTCTGTATAATTCATCTGTGTCTTCTTGCCACCTCTTCTTAATATCTTCTGCTTCTCTTAGGTCCATAAAATTTCTGTCATTTATCAAGCCTATCTTTGCATGAAATATTCCCTTGGTATCTCTAATTTTCTTGAAGAGATCTCTAGTCTTTCCCATTCTGTTGTTTGCATCTATTTCTTTGCATTGATCGCTGAGGAAGGCTTTCTTATCTCCTTTTGCTCTTCTTTGGAACTCTGCATTCAGATGCTTATAGCTTTCCTTTTCTCCTTTGCTTTTGGATCTCTTCTTTTCATAGCTATTTAAGGCCTCCCCAGACAGCCATTTTGCTTTTTTGCATTTCTTTTCCATGGGGATGATCTTGATCCCTGTACAATGTCGTGAACTTCTGTCCATTGTTCATCAGGCATTCTATCTATCCGATCTAGTTCCTTAAATTTATTTATCACTTCCACTGTATAATCATAAGTGACTTGATTTAGGTCATATCTGAATGTAAAGAGTCGGACATGACTGAGCGACTGAAATGAATTGAACTAGAATGGTCTAGTGTCTTTCCCTACTTTCTTTAATTTAAATCTAAATTTGGCAATAAGGAGTTCAAGATCTGAGCCACAGTCAGCTCCTGGTCTTGCTTTTGCTGACTGAATAGGGCTTCTCCATATTTGGCTGCAAAGAATATAATCAATCTGATTTTAGTGTTGACCATCTGGTGATATCCATGTGTAGAGTTTTCTCGTGTTATTGGAAGAGGGTGTTTGCTATGACCAGTGCAATTTCTTGGCCAAACTCTGTTAGTCTTTTCCCTGCTTCATTCCATATTCCAAGGCCAAATTTGCCTGTTACTCCAGGTGTTTCTTGACTTCCTATTTTTGCATTCCAGTCCCCTTATAATAAAAAGAACATCTTTTTTGGGTGTTAGTTCTAAAAGGTCTGCTAGGTCTTCAAAGAACCGCTCAACTTCAGCTTCTTCAGAGTTACTTCTTGGGGCATAGACTTTGATTACTGTAATATCGAATGGTTTGCCTTGGAAAGGAACAGAGATCATTCCGTCGTTTTTGAGACTGCATCCAAGTACTGCATTTCAGACTCTTGTTGACCATGATGGCCACTCCATTTCTTCTAAGGGATTCCTGCCCACAGCAGTTTATATAATGGTCATGTGAATTAAATTCACCCATTCCAGTCCATTTTAGTTCGCTGAGTCCTAGAATGTCATTGTTCACTCTTGCCATCTCCTGCTTGGCCACTTCCAATTTGCCTTGATTTATGGACCTGACACTCCAGGTTCCTATGCAATATTGCTCTTTAAAGCATTGGACCTTGCTTCTATCACCAGTCACATCCACAACTGGGTATTGTTTTTGCTTTGGCTCCATCCTTTCATTCTTTCTGGAGTTATTTCTCCATTGACCTCCAGTAGCATATTGGGCACCTAATGACATGGGGAGTTCCTCTGTCAGTATCCTATCATTTTGCCTTTTTATACTGTTCATACTGAATCAGTCATAGGTGTACATATATCCCCTCCGTTTTGAAACTTTCTCCCATCTCCGTCTCCATCCCAACTCTCTAAGTTTATACAGAGCCCCTGTTTGAGTTTCCTGAGCCATACACCAAATTCCTGTTGGCTATCTATTTTACAAATGTTAATGTAAGTTTCCATACACCTCACCCTCTTACCATGTCCATATTTCTATTCTCTATGTTTGTGTCTTTATTATTGCTCTGTAAATAAATTCTTCAGTACTAGTTTTCTAGATTCCTTATGTATGCATTGCTGCTGCTACTGCTGCTAAGTCACTTCAGTCGTGTCCGACTCTGTGCGACCCCATAGACAACAGCCCACCAGGCTCCCCCGTCCCTGGGATTCTCTAGGCAAGAATCCTAGAGTGGGTTGCCATTTCCTTCTCCAATGCATGAAAGTGAAAAGTGAAAGTGAAGTCGCTCAGTCGTGTCCGACTCTTAGCAACCCCACGGATTGCAGCCTACCAGGCTCCTCTGTCCATGGGATTTTCCAGGCAAGAGTACTGGACTGGGGTGCCATTGCCTTAGAATATAGTATTTATTTTTCTGTTTCTGACTCACTTCACTCTGTTTAATAGGTTCTAGGTTCATCTGCCTCATTAAAACTGGCCCAAATGCATTCCTTTTTCTAGCTGAGTAATATTCATTGTTTATATATATCACAGCTACTTTATCTATTCATCTGTATATGGACATCTAAGTTGCTTCCATGTTCTTACTACTGTAGATAGTGCTGCAATGAACAATGTGATATGTTTTTTTCAATTTTTATTTCCTCAGGATATATGCCTAGGAGTGGGATTCCTGTGTCATATGATAGTTTTATTTCTATTTTTTTAAGGAATCACCATACCATCTTCCACAGTGGCTATATCAATTTACATTCTCACCAAAGTGCAAGAATGTTCCTTTTTCTCCACACCCTCTCCAGCATTTATTGTTTGTAGACTTTTTGATGAGGGCTATTCTGACTGGTGTGAGGTGATATTTCATTGTGGTTTTGATTTGCATTCCTCTAATAATGAACAATATTGAGCATCTTTCCATGTGTTTGCTAGCCATCTGTATGCCTTCTTTGGAGAAATGTCTGTTTAGGTCTTTTCACCACGTTTTGATTGAGTTTTGTTTTTGTTTTTTTGTTTTTTTTTTGTTTTGTTTTGTTTTGTTTTGTTTTTTTTTGGCTTGGAGTTATATGAGCTGCTTTTGTATTTTGGAAATTAATCCTTTGTCAGTTGTTTCATTTGCTATTATTTTCTCCCATTCTGGCAGTTGTCTTTCCACCTTGTTTATAGTTTCCTTTGCTGTGCCAAAGCTTTTAAATTTAATCAACACTGATCTCTTTACTTTTGCTTTTATTTCCATTACTTTAGGAGATGGGTCATAGTGGATCTTACTTTGATTTATGTCAAGTGTTCTGCCTATGATTTCCTCTAAGACGTTTATAATCTCTGGTATTACATTTAGGTCTTTAATCCATTTGAGTTTATCTTTGTGTATGGTGTTAGAAAGTGTTCTAATTTCATTCTTTTTCATGTAGCTGTCCAGTTTTCCAAGTACCATTTCTTGAGGAGGCTTGTATATTCTTGCCTCTGTCAAAAATAAGGTACCCATAGTTGCATGGGTTTATTTCTGGCTTTTTATCTTGCTCCATTGGTTTATATTTCTGTTTTTGTGCTAGTGCCATACTGTCTTGATGACTGTAACTTTGTTTTTTAATCTGAAGTCAGGAAGGTTGATTCCTCCAGCTCCATTTTTCAGATATTATGTTTAAGGTTTTCTATGTACAGTATCATGTCATCTGCAAATGATGAGAGTTTTACTTCTTCTTCTCCAATCTGGATTCCTTTTATTTCTGTTTCCTCTCTGATTGCTGTAGCTAGGCCTACCAGAACTGTGTTGAATAACAGTGGTGAAAGTAGACGCCCTTGTCTTGTTAATGATCTTAGGGGGAATGCTTTAAGTTTTTCACCATTAAAAGCAATGTTTGCTGTAGGCTTATCATATATGGCCTTTACTATGTTGAAGTAGGCTCCTTCTATGCCCATTTTTTAAAGATTTTTAATTATAAATGAGTGCTAAATTCTGTCAAAGGTTTTTTTCTGCATCTATTGAGATGATCACATGGTTTTTCTCTTTCAATTTGTTAATATGGTGTATCACACTGATTGATTTGCATGTATTGAAGAAAACTTCCATCCTTGGAATAAACCCAACTTGATCATGGTGTATGAGCTTTTTGATGTGTTGATTCTATTAGCTAAAGTTTTGCTGAAGATTTATGCATATTTATTCATCAGTGATATTGGCCTATACTTTTCTTTTTTGTGTTGTCTGTCTGATGTTGGTATCAGGGTGATTATGGCCTCATAGAATGACTTTGGAAGTGTTCCTTCCTCTTCAATTTTTTTAAAAGAGTTTTTTATTTTAAAAGATAAGTATTAGCTCTTCTATAAATGAAATGATCCTTTGATATCTCTAATTTTCTTGAAGAGATCTCGTCTTTCACATTCTATTGCTTTCCTCTATTTCTTTGCCTTAGTCACTGAGGAAGGCTTTCATATCTCTCCTTGTTATTCTTTGGAACTCTGCATTCAAATGGGTATATATTTTCTTTTCTGCTTTGCCTTTCACTTCTCTTCTGTTCATAGCTATTTGTAAGGCCTCTTCAGACAACCAGTTTGCCTTTTTGCATTTCAATGGTATGGACCTAATAGAAGCAGAAAATATTAAGAAAAGGTGGCAAAAATACAGAGAAGAACCATATAAAAAAAGATCTTCATGACCCAGATAATCACGATGGTGTGATCATTCACCTAGAGCCAGACATACTGGAATGTGAAATCAAGTGGGCATTAGGAAGCATCACTATAAACAAATCTAGTGGAAGTGATAGAATTCCAACTGAATCATTTCAAATCCTAAAAGATGACGCTGTGAAAGTACTGCACGCAGAAAACTCAGCAGTGGCCATAGGACTGGAAAAGGTCTGTTTTCATTCCAATCCCTAGGAAAGGCAATGCCAAAGAATGCTCAGACTATCACACAACTGCACTCATCTCACATGCTAGAAAAGTAATGCTCAAAATTCTCCAAGGCGGGCTTCAATAGTATGTGAACTATGAACTTCCAGATGCTCAAGCTGGATTTTAAAAAGGCAGAGGAATCAGAGATCCAATTGCCCACATCTGTTGGACTATTGGAAAAGCAAGAGATTTCAAGAAAAAACATCTGCTTCTACTTTATTGACTATGCCAAAGCCTTTGACTGTGGATCACAACAAACTGTGAAGAAGGCAATGGCAACGCACTCCAGTACTATTACCTGGAAAATCTCATGGATGGAGGAGCCTGGTAGGCTGCAGTCTATGAGGTCACTAAGAGTCGGACACGACTGAGCGACCTCACTTTCACTTTTCACTTTCATGCATTGGAGAAGGAAATGGCAACCCACTCCAGTGTTCTTGCCTGGAGGATCCCAGGGACGGGGGAGCCTGTTGGGCGGCCGTCTATGCAGTATCATAGAGTTGGACTCGACTGAAACGACTTAGCAGCAGCAGCAGCAGCACAACAAACTCATTACAATTCTGAAAGAGATGGCAATACCAGACCACCTGAACCTGCCTCCTGAGAAATCCGTATGCAGGTCAAGAAGCAATAGTTAGAACTGGACATGGAACAATACACTGGTTCCAAATCAGGGAAGGAGTTTGTCAAGACTGAATATTGTGTAAGTAATTTAACTTAAATGAAGAGTACATCATGAGAAATGTTGGTCTGGATGAAGCACAAACTGGTATCAAGATTTCCTGGAGAAATATCAACAACCTCAGATATGCAGATGACACCACACTTGTCACAGAAATTAAAGAGGAATTAAAATTAAAGAGGAATTAAAGAGCCTCTTATTGAATGTGAAAGAGGAGAATGAATATTCTGGCTTAAAACTCAACATTCAAAAAACTAAGATCTTGCCACATAATCCCATCTCTTCATGGCAAATAGATGGGGAAACAATGGAAACAGTGGCATTTGGGGGAAGGGTGCTCCAAAATCACTGCAGATGGTGACTGCAGCCATGAAATTAAAAGATGCTTGCTCCTTGGAAGGAAAGTTATGACCAACCTAGACAGCATGTTAAAAAGCAGAGGCATTACTTTGCCAATTAAAGTCCATCTAGTCAAGGCTATTGTTTTTCCAGTGGTCATATATGGATGTGAGAGTTGGACTATAAAGAAAGCCAGTGCCAAAGATTTGATGCTTTTGAACTGTGGCATTGGAAAAGACTCTTGAGAGCCCCTTGGGCAGCAAAGTGATCCTTATTTCTTGTACTATTCTTTATTCTAAGGTCTATTTTGTCTGTTATGAAGCTTGCTACTTCAGCTTTCTTTTGCTTCCTATTTGCATGGAATATATTTTTCATTCTTCTCACTTTCAGTTTGTGTGTCTTGAGGTCTGAAGTGTGTTTCTTGTAGACAACACACATATGGGTCTTGTTTTTGTATCCATTCATCCAGTCTGTGTCTTTTGGTTGGAACACTTAATCCATTTACACTTAAAGTAATTATTGATATATATGTTCCTATTGCCATTTTCATAATTGTTTGGGGTTGATTTTGTAGATCTTTTCTCTTCTGTTGCATTTATTGACTATATAAGTCTCTTTAACATTTGTTGTAAAGCTGGTTTTGTGGTACTGAATTCTCTTAACTTTTGCTTGTCTGAAAAACTTTTTATTTCTCCATCAATTTTGAATGACATCCTTGCTGGATATAGTAATCTTGGTTGTAGATTTTTCCCTTTCAGTTCTTTAAATACAATCTGCCGTTCCATTCTGGCCTGCAGAATTTCTGCTAAAAGATGAGCTGTTAAGAGGTTTCCCTTGTATGTTACTTGTTGCTTTTCCCTTTTTGCTTTTAATATTCTTTCTTTGTGTTTAGTTCTTGTTAGTTTGATTAGTATGTGTTCTGGTGTATTTTTCCTTGGGTTTGTCCTATATGGAACTCTTTGTGCATCTTGGACTTCTTTATTTCCTTTTCCATGTTGGGGAAATTTTCACCTATAATCTTTGTTTCTGTTTTATGAATAAGTTTATTTGTATCATGTTTTAGAGTCCACAAACAAATAACATAATATATTTGTTTTCTCTGACATGGTTTTGCTTTCTCTTTCACTTTGTATGCTAATATATATTGCTTCAAATGGCATTATTTTATTCTTAATGGTTGAGTAGTATGTGTGTATATATATATATCACACATTCTTTATCCATTCGTTGGTTGGTGCACACTTAGGTTGCTTCCATGTCTTGACTATTGTAAATAGTGTTGCTTTGAACATTGGGGTGCATATATATTGTTGAATTAGAGTTTCTCCAAATAAGTGCCCGGGAGTAAGATTGCTAGGTCATAGGGTAACTGTTTTTAGTTTGTTAAGGAATTTTTACATTGTTCTCTATAGTGACTGTACCAATTTATATTCCCACCAACACCATAGGAGGGTTCCCTTTTTTCCATACCCTCTCCTCCATTTATTGTTTGTAGATTTTTGATAATGGCCATTCTGATCCGTGTGAGGTGATATCTCATTGTATTTATGATATTCATTTATCTAACAATTAGTGAAATTGAACATCTTTTCAGATACCTGTTGACAATGTCTTCCCTGGTGGCTCAGAGGTTAAAGCGTCTTCCTGCAACGTGAGAGATCTGGGTTTGATCCCTGGGTCAGGAAGATACCCCAGAGAAGGAAATGGCAACCCACTCCAGTATTATTGCCTGGAGAATCCCATGGATCGAGGAGCCTGGTGGGCTACAGTCCATGGGGTTGCAAAGAGTCATACACGACTGAATGACTTCACTTCGCTTCATTGACAATGACATGTTTATATGGCAACCCAGAAAGTCATCTCTTGTCTTACCTATTTGTGTTGAGGTTCTGAAACTCCCAATGTCAATAGGGCTAGCACTAGACAGTTTTTGTTTTTTTCTGCTCTGCCCATTGTGTACTGATGCTGGCTGGATATGGACCTTCAATACATTTCAGACAGCTTCTTTATTGGCAGCAGTAGAGCATTTTAATGTAGTACTGATGTTTGACCATCAAGAGTTAACACACATGTCTTAGGTTAAAGCCAAACTCCTTTACTACACTCTCCTCACTTCAGGTACCAACTGAAGGTCATTCCTACCTGTGATTAACTGGCTACAACTGGTAGGCAGTTTCTGCTACCCTTTCAGGTTCAATTATCAACTAGAATAACTCAAAGAACTTAAGATTAAAATTACAAATCAGACTAGTCAAATGAAGAAGAAACATGTGATGAAGTCTGGCAGGGTTGCATATGGAAAGCACCCACCATGTCCTCAGGACATGTCACTCTCCCCACACATCAATGTGTATCACCAACCAGGATGTTCAATCAAACTGAGATGTCCAGAGCTTTGGATGGAGTTTTACTACACAGACATGGTTGTTCAATCATTGTCCACCTTATTAAACTCAGTCCTCAGCCACCCTCCTTTGAGGTCAGAGTCCTAAAATCAAATATCTCAAAGCTCCAACATGGTTAATCGTCCTTGAATGGCCAGCCCATATCTTTGAACTATCTGAGGGCCCACCTTGAGTCACTTCATTAGCATAAACAAAACCATAGCCCCAAAAACCCACCATGAGTAACAAAGACACTCCAAACACTTGGGAAATTACAGGGTTTAGAAACTGCTCTTGGAATCTGGGACTAGATCAAGCAAATTCTTTATTATACAACAGATATCCATGTTACTATTTGTATTCACAGGAGTCAAAGTATTGGTACATCAACTCTTCACGATTTCTGCTTAACAAAATTTTTTTTCTACATTTGACACAGTCCATACAGAAAAAGAGTATCCTTAAACTATTTCTGAAATTAAATAATTCAGTTCAGTTCAGTCGCTCAGTTGTCTCTGACACTGCAACCCCAGGAACCGCAACATGACAGGCCTCCCTATCCATCACCAACTCATGGAGTCCACCCAAACCCATGTCCATCGAGTTGATAGATGCCATCCAATCATCTCATCCTCTGTCGTCCCCTTCTCCTCCTGCTCTCAATCTTTCCCAGCATCAAGGTCTTTTCCAATGAGTCAGCTCTTCACATCAGGTGGCCAAAGTATTGGAGTTTCAGCTTCAACATCAGTCCTTCCAATGACACCCAGGACTGATCTCCTTTAGGATGGACTGATTGGATTTTCTTGCAGTCCAAAGGACTCTCAGGAGTCTTCTCCAATGCCACAGTTCAAAAGCATCAATTCTTAGGTGCTCAGCTTTCTTTATAGTCCAACTCTCACATCAATACATGACCAATGGAAAAACCATAGCCTTGACTAGTAGGAACTTTGTTGGCAAAGTAGTGTCTCTGCTTTTTAATATGCTGTCTAGGTTGGTCATAACTTTCCTCCCAATGAAATTTTAATTTCATGGCTGCAATTCCCATCTGCAGTGATTTTGGAGCCCAGAAAAGTACAGTCAGCCACTGTTTCCCCTGTTTCCTCATCTATCTGCCATGAAGTGATGGGACTGGATGCCATGATCTTAGTTTTCTGAATGTTGAGCTTTAAGCCAACTTTTTCATTCTCCTCTTTCTATGAGGGACAGAAGAATAAACAACATAGGTTTGTTTCATCAAACTGAAGATAATGCTTATTTATCTTCAGCTATTCTTTTGATTAATGGGTCATATAATCTATAATTTAACATTTACCATAAGATTATTACCTTTATTTGATAAATGAAGCATAAAACAAAAGTAACTCTGTATCAGAAATAATTTTCTACATGGATCTTGAAAAAATGGAAAGCCTATTATATTATACATTCTTAAGTGACACAAATATGAAAAAATGTATTGTGCATTTTCTTCTGTTTGTTACATAATTTAGTCCATTGTTAAAATAATGAACTATTGCTTTACAAAGCAATATATTATTTAATGAGTTAATATAGTCCAGATTTAAGCATTTAAATTCTAATATTCCAAATGCTATCCAGCCTGATTTTTTTTTTTTTAATAAAACTAAAGGTCAATCACACTGAAGGCAGGGCACAACTCTACATAGTCTGAATTCTAGATTTGCTACAAAAAAGCAAAAGCAAAAACAAACCCAGCATCCTGAATTCTTTATTAGCATACATGTTCCCCCCATAGAGCATTAAGCAAGTAACTTAAGTCTTGGAGCGATGCCTCTCTTGTTTACCTAATCATTGTATTTGTATGGACCACAGGACCACCTATCTCAGTCTTATTTCTTTCTGTTTTGAAATCTCCCAAACTGCCCCAGGTTAGCCAAGGAAGAGAGGCAAAATAAGCTGAAAGGAAGCTGATAATAGCAAGAATGAAACATTATATTTGTTTTGTTAGAGTTACAATTTTATAAGACTCCTCTCATTGACTGAAGAATGTGGGCCCATTATATTCCCAGTGTTATCCTGTTAAATTATTCTCCTCATTTGATATTCTTCACCACACCAAATTATGCTACATAAAATGAGTCTTAACTTTTAAAGTATTAACATGGGATATTCTGAGACTAAATGTTTCCATCAAGTGTACGTGAATCTTGCTGGCACTCAAGACTCATACTTCAAGAAATGGATTTGCTCATACAATTAAACATAAGCAATTGCGAGTTAAGCAGATTTCTATTGCCTCTTAGCAGCCAAACTCCAGTGGGGGTAATGTAGGCAGAGCTTTAACCTTTAAAATTGTGGCTTTCTGCCATGCCCATATTAAAGCATCTATGGTGAAGGGGCTGGGCTCGTCAGATAATGATAATTAAATATTACACTCTAAATATACTGAGGGAAATGGTTTTGGAAGTTAATTAGCCATATGCAGCCTAAACCACTTAGCTTTAGGAGCACTGCGAGCACCAACAGTTACTTCAAAAAGAGAAATGGCAGGCAAAAGTGTGAATCTGCAAAGGTTCAAGTGGAATGAATTCATTATTGCCACCATTACCACTTTGGCTTAAAATTTTCTCAACACTGACTGTCAAGTTGCAAGTTGTATTCAACATTTACTATGCCTCTGCTACCCTGCAATCAGTTTCCTTTGTCCTTTTCCGTCATATTCTTCAAATGGATGCATATGGAGGTGCATTTTTTTAATGATTCTGATATAATGGTATATAATTTTATAGTCCTGCAAATGCACTGCAATGTGTAGTACCCCAGTAAACCACACTGAGAGGTCACACTATTTATGGGAGACCTCAACTCACCTCTTTATCTTCATCTTAAACTATGATGTGATTTCCTCTATACCTGTTTTAGAAAAATCCAAGTGTTGAATCACATCTATGTACATCTTTGGAGTAAGCAAGATACTTAATTAAGGCTCCAGCCCTGTATGTAATTTGGTATCATTTATTGCCTCTCTGTTCTTGTTATAAGAAGTCATCGATGTGGAAAAATTAACTGAAGCATCTTCTACCAGATTGTTGCACCTTTACTTTTCATGTGTCCTATTTTTCCAAAATATTTTTATTTGTTTAATGAAAAGTATATAGTTATATTGATATTAGAAGCTTTTTGTGATCAGTATTTGCTGACCAGATGAGGTTCTTAAGTATGCATTTTTATAAGGCTTTTATTATTTTAGTTTTCACATTTGGTTCAAAGATCTACCTTCATTATTGAATTTGATATTGATTCTAATTATCTTACCTCTTAAAGTATGATAATCTAGCCAAACAATAAAATTAAGAGGTTGTGAAATTTTACAAGTGAATGTGGACTTCAAGTCCACCTAGGTGCTGAGGTTTCGAGTTTGTCTGAATTTAGTAATTTTTCATCTCTTGTAGTTTTAGGTTGGCATATGGCAAAATAAGGAGAGGGGGCAGGGTGGACTTTAAGTATCAAACAGAGCATTAGACCAGGGCCAATAAAAGTTTCAAATCCCTTTCAACTCCATCTAATGTTCTCTCTTTTTAAATATCAGATCATATAGCTTATCATCAATGGATGTAAATACTTTACTTCAGGTCACATAACTTTGTGTTGGAAGTCTTATACTGTTTCATTTGTTATGGCAAATCTCATTTCCTTTATGCTCTATGTGTCTTCCATTCCCATACTGACTGTCAAGTTGCAAATTGTTTTCAAAATTTACTCTGCCTCTATGTCCATTGCCCTATGTGTTTCAAACTTTAATTATAAGCCACTAGGTACAAAACAACCCAGTGTCCAAGGACCAGCAGTTGTATGGGCACAAAAGGGCCAAGAAGAGCTATTCCATGTCCAAGGTCAGGGGATGAGGTGGCCATGAAGAGGTACTCCACATCCAAGGTAAGAGAACCCAAATAAGATGGTAGGTGTGGTGAGAGGGTATCAGAAGGCAGACACACTGAAACCATAATCAAAGAAAACTAGCCAGTCTAATCACATGGACCACAGCCTTGTCTAACTCAATAAAACTAAGCCATACTGTGTGGGGCCACCCAAGACAGACAGGTCATGGTGGGGCAGTCTGACAAAATGTGGTCCACTGGAGAAGGTAATGACAAACTACTTCAGTATTCTTGCCTTGAGAAGTCCATGAACAGAATGAAAAGGCAAAATGATAGGATACTGAAAGGGGAACTCTCCAGGTCAGTAGGTTTACATCTTTTCTTACTTTATAAGAAAAAGCTAGGAAATGTTATTTCAAATAATTTTCACTTACTGTCCTACCATAGACCATTAACTTTTGTCCTTGCCTAATGAATATCCTCCAGCAAATCATCAAACATATATTTTTGTCCCCAACTTGAATAATTTTATTAGGATAGATTCTGGATTTGGAATTACTAGTGCAAATAGTATAAATATTTCTCTTGATATACATTACCAAACCGCTTTTCAGAAAAGTTGTGCCAGTTTACACCCTTAGAAATTATATATGAATCTGATCATAACATTAACCCAGGAGAGATTTAAGTATTATTTTTTTAATTGGTTGAAGGCAGATACCTTGGGATGTGATGCCCTTAATCGGAATTTGGTATCAGTAATCCCTGACTGGATGATTTTATCAGTTTTCTTCAACTATCTTAATGTAGAGTACAGTGGGATCCTGGAGATGTCCCATCTTGTTGACTAAGCCTCTTCATAGAGATCACTCTCTGGATTGCTCCTATGGAGAAGGTAGCCTATTAGAAATTCACAGAGCAGGTGAAACCTTACAAGAGTTAGGAGTATTAGAGCAAATAATGTTTGTTATGCTGTACTTTTTATGTATAGAGGCTCTGAGAATTTAACTGATTTGCCAAGATCACATTTCTAATAAGAGACTGAATGGATTCAGTCTAGAATTTTCTGATTCTAGAAAAAAAATTTTTTATTTTCTATTAACTGCATTGCATTGCTGTAAAAATAAAAATATTATTTGGGGTTTTCAGATTCTGTTTGTCTTTATTTAGGATTAAAAATTACTAGAAGATATTTTGAAATCACTCATAATTCCAGTCTTTATAGATAATCACTTTCTGTGTATATTCTCCAGTCATTTTCTGTGCTTATTTTAGACATAATTGATCATATGTATCTGTATATACATATATATATAATTTTATAAACTAATTTGATTCATTTCATATTATAAGTATATCATGGTGTCATTATTATTTTAAAACAGTTTTAATGACTGCAGTATTCTAACATATGGGTGAAACATCAATTTATCCATCGGTTTCAATTTGTTGCACTTATAAGTAATGCTGTAGTGAACATCTTGGAGTGTAAGTCTTTATATGTGCTTTTAAGTATTGGTTGAGAATATAGTCCCAGAAGTGGGTTTCCAAAGTTACACTGCCTTTGGAGAGGCTACAGAAGCCTTTCAAGAGGGAGGGATCCAATATATTGATCTTGGTTTCTTTTTTAGTAAACCCCAGCTGAAGCCAGAGTTTCTTCTCTGTGGCTCTTCAATATTACTGTCACCTGTGCCTACCATCTATGTGGTTGTTTTTGATCAATAAATATGTTGAGTTGAATAACACAGCATACACATAAAAATAAAGATACAGAATGTGGATTAGTCATTAGAAATTAATTGAAATGAACTGAAACAAAGCTGTATTCTAGGTTGTTTACAGGAAACACTCATTAAGTGCCTCTTCATTACACAGATTCTGTTAACAAAGTCAAAAGACGTCCAGTTTATAAGTTGCTCTGATTCCCTTCTCTCTGTGTGCACACATGAATTTGTCTTATACCTTCCTGTCTGAACATTTCATTCCAAATCATGTCATTTGAGCCCTACCCGCAATGAAGATCCCTAACACAAGTGGAGAGACCAGAAAAGCAAAGCCATCTGCCAAAACTGATTCTTTTCATGACTTTTGTTAACTATTGACACATTAAACATTTCATGCAAATTGTTACCATACATGTAAAGTAATGCTAATATATTAAAGTTCAAATTCTTTAGATTTTCAGGAAGAAGGCTTGTGGGTATGCTATTCCATAATAATTTACTAGCGATAAGTAGGCTTTAATTTCATGCCCTGAAGGCTCTTTTTTGTTGTTGGTAACTTGTTTGTACAGACAAAAGATCTGCAGAGATAATAGAATGAGGTAACTGACTTCACATACGTGATCAAAATAATGGAAATTCAATGTGATTATCTTCTAGATTCCAAATATCTGGACAAAAATTACAACATCCATTCAATCACGTGGGAATTTCCAAACCTCTGAATACTATGTCATGTGTCAGCAAAGGCTATATGTGTTTCCTTGGCATTATAATTACCTTAATAATGCCAACCTAGGCCCTGTAAATTGTCGATTCCCATAGATTTCTTCAAAGGGAAAAACATTCCAATATCCTCTAGCATTTTTTTTGTGACCTGGCAAGAAATAGTGCTGTTCAAATTCCCAAATGAGTCAGTTGTAATAAGTTTCATTTAGAAAGTACCCAATCTATTGTAGCTGAGTCAGTAAAGCATCTGCCTGCAGTGTAGGAGACCCAGGTTTGAATCCTGGGTTGGGAAGATCCCCTGGAGAAGGAAATGGCAACCTACTCCAGTATCCTTGCCTGGAAAATCTCATGAACAGTGGAGCCTGGTGGGCTGCAGTCCATGGGGTCAAAAAGAGTCAGGCATGACTGAGCGACTAATACTTAATACTTAATCTATTTTCTAATAGTTTCTGCATTTATTTTTTTACAAATGAAAGTTTTTTTCACAAAGCTTTAAAAAAAATAGTATTGTAACATACGATAGTGTAGTTAAGATTCCAGAAATTATTTCACGTAGGTATTTAGTCACCTCACTGCTTCATTTTGCAACTGCATGCATTCTGATACATTGTCAGGTGTGACTGATAAACGTTTAATAAACCTGCAGTTTGAAAACACAGGGATCTGTTCAAGTCTCCATTCCTAAACTTGTTCGGATGACTTTGGTCTAGTAACTAGCACTTTCCTGGGCAGGTAGTAGAATCACAGTAAGTCTAGCTGAATGGAATTGAATCTTTGTCTAGTGTTTTTTGAAGAAAAATCCCCACATGTGAGAATGTCTTGAGTTTCTGAATACAAGACAACATGTGAAGTGCGTACTGATTTTGAGATAGGATGGGATGCCTAGTGGTCTTATGCTGTACTGTGCTTGGTTTCTCAGTTGTGTCTGACTCTTTGTGACCCCGTAGACTGTAACCTGCCAGGCTTCTCTGTCCATGGGGATTCTGCAGGCAAGAATACTGGAGTGGGTTGCCATGCCCTTCTCCAGGGGATCTTCCTGTCCCAGGGATCGAACCAAGATCTCCCTCACTGCAGGCAGATTCTTTACCATCTGAGCCACCAGGGAAGCCCCTAGTGGTCTTAATGGTGTTTAAAATTGGTATCTTTGATTATTTTATAAATTATTTCTTCCTCTTGAAAGAAGAATTCAATGGACTTTTTCTCCTTAAATTTCAAACATTCAAGTCCCCAATCCTCAACTTTTCATCTTCCAGACCATATGGCAAAGTGTCGTTTGCAACATTTCATCTTTTCTTCTTTCTCTCCATGATTGACAGCCCCACCCTCCACCTCTGCTCCTTTGCTCGTGCGACTTCCTCTGTAACCCTCAGTTCATCTGAACTTGTCAACTAACATGTCTTTTACAGCCCGTCACGAAAGCCATCTCTTTCTCCTCTACAAAGCTTTTCCTGTCCCCCCTGCCAGGTGTCACTTTTCTGTCCTTAAACACCCCACAGATTTTTATGTATATTACTTTTAGGCACTCATGTTTTCACTTTCTGTACTCATCTCTCCCCACTAGATGCTAACATTTCAAGGATAGCAGTATGTCTGGCTCATCTTTTTATCTCCCATAAAACTCAGCATAGAGCCTGGCACAGAGGAAATGTTCACATGAGAGCAAGAGAGAGACAGAGAAAGAGAGAGAGGAAAAATAGGAATACATAAGATATTTTACAGTGGAGCCTGGTGGGCTGCAGTCCATGGGGTCAAAAAGAGTCAGGCATGACTGAGCGACTAATACTTAATACTTAATCTATTTTCTAATAGTTTCTGCATTTATTTTTTTACAAATGAAAGTTTTTTTCACAAAGCTTTAAAAAAAATAGTATTGTAACATACGATAGTGTAGTTAAGATTCCAGAAATTATTTCACGTAGGTATTTAGTCACCTCACTGCTTCATTTTGCAACTGCATGCATTCTGATACATTGTCAGGTGTGACTGATAAACGTTTAATAAACCTGCAGTTTGAAAACACAGGGATCTGTTCAAGTCTCCATTCCTAAACTTGTTCGGATGACTTTGGTCTAGTAACTAGCACTTTCCTGGGCAGGTAGTAGAATCACAGTAAGTCTAGCTGAATGGAATTGAATCTTTGTCTAGTGTTTTTTGAAGAAAAATCCCCACATGTGAGAATGTCTTGAGTTTCTGAATACAAGACAACATGTGAAGTGCGTACTGATTTTGAGATAGGATGGGATGCCTAGTGGTCTTATGCTGTACTGTGCTTGGTTTCTCAGTTGTGTCTGACTCTTTGTGACCCCGTAGACTGTAACCTGCCAGGCTTCTCTGTCCATGGGGATTCTGCAGGCAAGAATACTGGAGTGGGTTGCCATGCCCTTCTCCAGGGGATCTTCCTGTCCCAGGGATCGAACCAAGATCTCCCTCACTGCAGGCAGATTCTTTACCATCTGAGCCACCAGGGAAGCCCCTAGTGGTCTTAATGGTGTTTAAAATTGGTATCTTTGATTATTTTATAAATTATTTCTTCCTCTTGAAAGAAGAATTCAATGGACTTTTTCTCCTTAAATTTCAAACATTCAAGTCCCCAATCCTCAACTTTTCATCTTCCAGACCATATGGCAAAGTGTCGTTTGCAACATTTCATCTTTTCTTCTTTCTCTCCATGATTGACAGCCCCACCCTCCACCTCTGCTCCTTTGCTCGTGCGACTTCCTCTGTAACCCTCAGTTCATCTGAACTTGTCAACTAACATGTCTTTTACAGCCCGTCACGAAAGCCATCTCTTTCTCCTCTACAAAGCTTTTCCTGTCCCCCCTGCCAGGTGTCACTTTTCTGTCCTTAAACACCCCACAGATTTTTATGTATATTACTTTTAGGCACTCATGTTTTCACTTTCTGTACTCATCTCTCCCCACTAGATGCTAACATTTCAAGGATAGCAGTATGTCTGGCTCATCTTTTTATCTCCCATAAAACTCAGCATAGAGCCTGGCACAGAGGAAATGTTCACATGAGAGCAAGAGAGAGACAGAGAAAGAGAGAGAGGAAAAATAGGAATACATAAGATATTTCTCCTTGATGCACCACAACAGGTAGACTTGATAGAGTTTGAGGGAATGAGGAATTGGGTATTCCTTCCTTTTAGATTAAGAGAATGAGAAATTGGATATTCCTGACTTTTAGATAGTTGGCATCTCTCATGAATAGAACACAAACTTCTCTTCAGACTTTGTGTCTGCCAGGGTTTAGGGGACTTTGTTGCTTCCCGTGTCTGAAAGTAAATTCAGAATGTCAGAACTAACAAAGATGTAGTGTATAGCATAGGGAATTATACTCAGTATCTTACAATAGCCTATAATGGAAAATATCTAAGAAATTATTTATTTATATATATATATAAATATATATATATACATTCACACACACAAATGGATCATGTTGCTATAAACCTGAAACTATTAATAAAACAAGTGTAAATCAACTGTATTTCAATAAAAAAATTTTTGAAGACAAATATCTAAGACACACACACACATAAAAAGAAAATCAAACTACACTAGCTCTCTTACATTACCTTTTCGGCCAAGGTGCCTCACTGGGTCATGCCCTTCTCTCCCAGCCCAGCAGAGGAGCTGGCTGCCTCTGTCCTCAGGCTGTTGCGCCCCAGCACTCAGCCTCCTGGTGGCCACTCTGTGACACTGGAGAGGGCTTCCTGCAAAGGGTTGCTCTCCTTTCACACCCTGGCTCTACACAGAAATCTGTACTTTTCTCCCTCTTCTGATTTCCCGTGATGACACACATTTCAGTTCAGTTCAGTTCAGTCGCTCAGTCGTGTCCGACTCTTTGCGACC
The DNA here is from genome assembly GCA_006408675.1 of Madoqua kirkii. Lineage (NCBI taxonomy): Eukaryota > Metazoa > Chordata > Mammalia > Artiodactyla > Bovidae > Madoqua > Madoqua kirkii. The sequence goes on from SJYC01073567.1 coordinate 18,372, forward strand.
CCATGAATCACAGCATGCCAGGCCTCCCTGTCCATCACCAACTCCCGGAGCTCACTCAGACTGATGTCCATCGAGTCCATGATGCCATCCAGCCATCTCATCCTCGGTCGTTCCCTTCTCCTGCCCCCAACCCCTCCCAGCATCATAGTCTTTTCCAATGAGTCAACTCTTCTCACGAGGAGGCCAAAGTACTAGAGTTTCAGCTTTAGCGTCATTCCCTCCAAAGAAATCCCAGGGCTGATCTCCTTTAGAATGGACTGGTTGGATCTCCTTGCAGTCCAAGGGACTCTCAAGAGTCTTCTCCAACACCACAGTTTAAAAGCATCAGTTCTTCGGCACTCAGCCTTCTTCACAGTCCAACTCTCATATCCATACATGACCACAGGAAAAACCATAGCCTTGACTAGACGGACCATTGTTGGCAAAGTAATGTCTCTGCTTTTCAGGGGTTGCTAAATTTGAATTAGATCTTGAATCTGGCTGCCTTCTTTCAAAATAAGCTGATGTACTCACATTTTCTAGTTTGTGAGATTTGAGTGGTTTTACTAATACTGTTTTTATCTTAAAGAAACCATCAATTGACATTGGTACAGATATTTTAATGTCTCAGTATCTTGTTTTGCAGTCATATTTTTCCCCCCAAACAGGAAAGCTCCAACTATCTTTTATTCAGAACAGTTGGACCACTTTTTTAGCCCTACAATCAGCTTATGATTGTTGGGTCAAGGCTATTCCAAATTCCAAACTGATTCATCTGGAAACTCATGTGATTCCTCTATTTGGTCACCTCCCTTATTCCTTCTTATTCAGAGGCAAAAACAAAAAACAAAAAAACCAGATAACCTGGGAACAACAAAAGTTGGACTCCCAGGCAGTCAGTTACATCCATTTCTGAGAACATAGAAGCTGTTCTTCCAGGGAACACCTGCCCGGTTGTAAAGAGCAGAGCTAATGGGTCATCTCAGACACTCTCCCTTGGCCATCCCACAATCTCCCTAGAGATAGATTCCAGGATTTGCAGAGACTCAATTTCATATATAGAAAGGATTGTTCATGAACTGTTTTCCAGTTGCTCATACTGAGGCCCGACTTGTACTGTCTAACTGAAGGATTTTAGAATTAGCAATGCATATGGTAAGTGGACAACACAGAAGGATATGGGATCAGATTCTGACTTGAAATTTTGATACTTACCTCTGTGGCTAAGACTCTTGGATAATCTGAAGAAATACATAGGAAGAGAAAAAATATGATCAGATTAGCCCATATAAGAGCTGGCAGGTGTTTATTATAGGAATGTTTTTTCATAAGGCTAAGAAAATGGTCCATGATGATGCTGTTCATGTAGGTCAAATGGCTGCTAAAAAAAGCAAACACTTTCTGTTTCAGAAGCAGACAACTAATCAGTCTTTGATTTCTAATAGTCATGTTTGTCATGAGGACTTTTACAATGAGGTTACATAAGCAAATTGACTGTTGACTTTATCAGAAAATCATCAAATGCCCCTGAATCTTCCCTCCAGAGTTCTCAAAAATACCTAAGATAATTTCTTCCCAGAAAATTATTTTCTGGACTTACTGATTTTCTGAAACTCCTTCTTCAACATTTGTTGCTGTAAATAGACAAAAATTATAATTAAGACAGATAATGAATGTAATATAAGAGCATAGTAAGCACAGTTGTATATAATTACTTACCATATAGCCCCCTTTACTTCATTTTATATTCATGTTGAAAGCACTTAACTGGGCATGTGTAATTGATTCACCATGGCATATATGATTGTTTCAAAAAGTTTCAACTGAGAGTTTTGTTTAACAGGACAACTCCCTCATTCTACTGATTCTTTGGGAAAAATCAAATTCACCCTATGTCATATCATCTCTGGAACTGCATCCTATTATAGGTGAACACTCTGCTTATTGAAACTACAATAATGGAAGATGAGTCAGACTTTCTTTCTTCCTTCACTTGTTTTTCCTGTATCCTTGATTTTTCCAAGAATCAGCTTTCTATAGAATAAGTTTCCCTGAGCACCTTTTGTTCCATTCAATGACTTGGATACTCCAAAACTCCCAGATCTTTATAGTTGTAATATCTTTTTTTTTTTTGAGGCAAATACCTTACCACCTCTCTCAACATTGCTCTTAAAAAAAAAAAAAAAAAACTTTGGAGCAGTTTTAATAGCCTGTGAGAGCATTAAGGGCCTCCTGGGATGTTTGGTCTCATGACTGAAGAAGAAACAAAAGCCAATTGTTAGTCTCATGGTAATTTTGAGTGGCTCAGTTATTTAGATGCTAACCCTCCTTTCAGAATGGCAAAATTTATGTCTGACAAAAATATTAAATAGAGAATGAAATGTAATACAGACCTTTCCAGATTTAGTGCTATGTAGGAGACCTGGGTTTGATCCCTGGGTTGGAAAGATCCCCTGGAGAAGGGAATGGCTATCCACTCCACTGTTCTGGCTTGGAGAATCCCATGAACCGAGGAGCCTGGCAGGCTACAGTCCATGGGGTCATAAAGAGTCGGACACAACTGAGAGACAAGCACTTTTATGGTAAGTGAAGACCTATCTTCACACAAAAAAATAAAAGAAAAAAAAGCATACGTTTCCTAGGATCAGCCAGCATGCTTGTTGGGATGTCACCAGTACCGTCAAGTCTCCATAGGAAATCCTGTGTATATCTGTGATGATCAGAGCAGGCATGCACACACAGCCCTGCTAGGACCATCACACCAAGGCCTTACGGTTCAGCATTTGTCATCAGTCACTTCACCCTTAGACCTTAACTTATTCTTCATGCCTTTCTGTTCCTTCTCAACCTACCTACCTATGCACGTATAAAAAATACTTTTTTTCGTCCTAATTGCTAACAGGCTTAACAGGTTATTTTATCTACAAGCTTCCTCCTTATCTCTCCCACATCCTCTTTGTGCCCTAAGAGCAGATAAATTCACTATCAGGTAATTATAGTTCATTGTTTTCAGTATAAAACTTTCTGTTAAGACTTTTGAAAGCACATCAAAGTAGAGCAATAGTCTGAATGAAACCATTAATAAAGAGTATTTGACTGAGCTTTTTAAAAAGTAAATTTCCCCATAGCAATGAGTGAGAGGCACATACGGAATAACTAAATGTATTTTTCAAATCTGTACAGGTTAATCTGACAGATGGGCTGGGGAAGAAATCAGTTGCTAGACAATATAATGTATCATACAATTAGATCATTTTAGATAAAGCTATTAGTGGACAAATTCTTCTCAGACAAGTACTACAGCCACGAAAAGTTTCTTGTTAATAAGTAGATATCAGGGGGCCCTTTTATTCCTCCTCTGTTCCAACACAACCATAATACATGGCCGTCACAGCACTGCGTGGGTGACTTACTTCTAAGACCAATAGGACTTGGGCCAGATTGGTTGGAAATTTTGTCTCTGGATGTGCTTAACAAGGGAAACAAGTCTGAGCAGTTTTCTGTAAAACAGAAAATCAAAGGAAGAGAGGCAGATGATGTTAATGTGTGGGAAAATATCTGGCAAAGGAACTTCGTATTATTGGTGTCTTTTTAAAAGTGCAATTCCTTTTCATCTTTTAGATAGTGCATGTCTTGTGTTAGTCCAGAAAACTTAGGCTTTTTACAAGTATGGTTAAGAAATTTGAAATTAAGTAATTGTCTAAAAATTCTAGTAAAGAACGACTATGAATAAATCCTTGGAGTTTGTGGTTAAGAAGTGAATTGAAGGACCCCAGAAAAAAAAATGTTCGTTTGTATATATGAGCCAACGAAACACTGAAACTACAGAATTTTTTCTCTGTAGAGTGAAGCTCTTCAATATAAGTATAAAAACCAGCAACAGGACATTTACGTACTGTGAAAAGTATAGTAGGCTAAAGTGTGATGTCTGAGGTTCCAGGTTTACATGGATGATGGTTTGTGCCTGAACAGAAAGGTTCTAGGATGGGAAGAGCACAAATGTTGATACTGTAAGCACATTTTGTGATCGTAAAATTCTAGACACGCCACTAAGCCTGTAAAGCCAGTGTGCTCTAGATGGTTTTCCACCACCTCTCTGGAGAACCCAGTCCCTTTGTCAAGACTCTTCTATTGTATTTAGAGATAGAGAAGCAGGAACATCCCATGATCTTTAGGACGGTAATAGTGTGAAAAGCAAGATTGTAAAATGAACTGCTTTCCTCCCCCTTTCTACCTAATTTCTTTCTCCTGTGCTTTTAAAGACTAGGATATCTCTTTCTGACCCCAGAACTCATGTTTCACTCAGAAAGTATACTTTGCAAATGTCCTGCATGTTCTAATTTGTATGATGGAAGCAGAAAAGAGCTCATCTGAGCCCAGTTTGACGCTGTTTTACTCCCAACAGTCTCTGGAAGCCGACCCCCCTTCCTTTTTGACTGTCTGAAATGCCCTCGCTAGCTAGATGCCTCTGCTAGCTGCAGTGTTTGCACATTTCCTTGTTAATCAGCTGCGTAGGCTCGGAGACTGTGTTTTGGTGTTGTCTGCGTGTGCAATCTCGTGCGCTTCCTGAACGCATGTGTCCCTTCCCTTCACAGCCTACTCGACACCCAGCACCTCCCCCGCAAACCGATTCGTCAGTGTTGGACCACGGGATCCAAGCTTTGTAAATATCCCTCAACAGACACAGGTGGGCCGCTCTCATCTTTTCTGTATGTGGTGCAGCTTGTTTGATTCATCAGGTGCATTGTAACTCATCTTTCGCCACCACAGGCTGCGTTTCCCAGTCCCTGTTCGTCCCTTTACCTCCCACCCCCACCCCCCACTCCCCAACCTTGTCCCGGCCCTTCAGCCACCTTTCCATGTGTTCTCAGAAGTCATGGAAAACAGTGCCTGCAATTTTTGTTTCTTGTATTGAGGGGATAGAAGAGGAGGGCTTCTGTGCCAGACCTGCTTTTGCTATGGGAAGAAAGTTTTCCCAGGGCTGGATAGAGTGTGCTCCCTCTTTTAGGAATCCGTGTCTCGGCGCGTGAGCAGACAGAAGTAGGCCCCTTACTGAACCTGGAAAGTGCACTCTGCTTGCCAGTGACATCAGAGTGCATGCTGGAGTGGGGGCCAGCCACTCTTCTGTACTTGTTATAGGGTCCCCAGGACCCTGACAGTCTTTTCTAAGAGAAAGGAAAAGAAAGAGTTCCTGAGCCCTGTTAAGTTGCTGGTGTTGGTGCAGAAATAGGTATTTGTTACCGGCTATGCTGGCCCCAGTGGGGTGGGAGGGGATGGATGTGAATTAATGTCATGTGTTGAGGTAGGTGATTTTAAAAAAAGAGTTTGCCAGGACATCTAGAGTTTGTTTTTCAATAGATGTGTTTTGTGCTAGTATAGGTCAAGGAGAAAGTCTCACTTTTAAAAGTTTTGAAATAGCTGCTGTGAATTGAGAAACACTGAAAGACTTTTAGAATTCCAGGGTAGTAGCTATAAAGATACTTAGAGATTTGTAAAATAGAATTAGATACAAGTTTTAGAAGAAGCTCCTCATTTCTTAACTAGAATGTGACTGTATATTATCAGAATTGACATAAAGAAAATGTTTTCCCTTTGAGGTTCTGTTCAACACAGTGTTTGAAAAAATTCTCCAAGATGTTTTGTGCATGTGCTGCGGTGTATAATCTCCAGATGCCTAATTTCTAACTATTCATCTTTGTTTGTAACACTGTGAGCAGGTGCTTATGAACGAAATAGATTTGCTTTCCTGGGTCCATTTGCTTTCTTTGTAAAAGATTTTAGTTTATTGCTGTGTCGACAGTGCGGGTTAAACAGCATTGCATCTGAAGCCTTCCTACACTGAAGCAGGTCACAGAAAGTACAGCCTCAGAGGAGGCAGCTGTAAGGAGAGGGGAAGCAAAGAGGGGAGGAAGAAAGTTAACTCTTGAATTTCCCACTTCTGCTGTTCCTTCTGAAACTGGCAAGGGAGAGAAGGGGAGGAGGGGGCAGGTGCATTGGCATCCGGGATTAACACTGCCTGTTCCATACTCCCCACAAAACTGTTCAGGTTTATTGCTTACTTTCCCCACCTTCAAATACTCAACTGCTGAATTTGAAGTGGAATAATTACCTCAGATGCATTAAAGTAGAACACTTCTTGTTGTACATTTGTCTTACATGGTCAAATTCAATGAGAAGGGAAAAATTGGGGACCGTAGCTTTATATTGGATGATTTCTTCTCTCAAAGCACCAGTGGGCTCAGGTTACTTCATTAGGAACCTCAAAAATGCAGTTTGGAAATGCCCTGTTTGTATTTTACATAGTATTTTTATATAAGCTGTGGTTCACTGCACTGAAATTGTACCCTGCATTCCATTCAATTTGTTTCTCTATAATCAAAACGTGTTCTATTCCAATATGGCCTTGTTTCACAAATGCCTTATTTAACCCACAAACTGAGTCTTCATGATGCTGACCACAAAAATTCAATTCTTAAAATCCAGATTTTCTACGCATCTGGATGAATGATGTCATGTAGGCCCAATATTGACATCTGGAGCTGAATTTTTTGGGTTTCTGTTAAATATTTGGCATCATAGGGACAACAGCTTAAATGTTTCTTATCACAGTGACACCTGCCACATTTGGCTTGGAAAAAGCCATCCCCAATTGTCTTACGAGAACTGCACTAATGGGGTTGTTCTTTTTCCCAAAAAATATATCCTGAGATAAAAATTATATGCTCTTAATATTTTAATATTTAGATGTATATATTATACATATTTTAATACTTAGATGTATATATTAACTCTTTTAAAAGAACTACTTTCTGGAACCATTTGGAAGGCATATCTATAGATACAAATAATAAAAATAATATTTTAAAGTAACTTTTCTGAGAGGACATCGGTTAGGAAGAGGAATTTTTATAGTAGTTTTTTAGACATAATCTGAACATGACCTGCAGATTAGTAATTTCCTAGGCAAACCTACATTTTCTTATATAAATATTTTTTGTTAATAGGCTTGAAATTTGTATTAATTGCATTATGGGAAAAGTTTTCTGGGAAAACAAAATTTTGTATTCTGCCTTAAAGAAGTAAAAATCGAGTCAGCCAAGCAGATAGGTGAGCTTTATAAATGCAGAAAAGGTATCCCGCACAGAAATCCATAAACAAAGTAAAATGACCTCTCTTTTCCCCAAAGAAACCCCTTCAAATACTTGGAGCATCATCCTGTGGAAAACAGATGACTGAGCGACTGAACTGAACTGAACTGAACTGAACTGAACTGATAGTCCCTGTTTCTTTCTAGTAGATAGAATTTGAACTAACGAATAGACATTAGAAGGGGGCAGCTTTCAGTTTATCATAAGACCATTCCTTTAAAAAAAAATAAGTTACTTGATTATATATAGCCCCTATTTAATGAGCATTTTCTATGCACTAAGTACCTTAAGTACGTTATCCAACAAATCTTGACAGCCATCCATTAAGATATATATAATTATCTCCATTTTATAGATGTGAAACCTGAGATCTAAAGAGTTGTTGATTTTTCCAAGGCTGTACAGTGGAGAACGGAGCAAGAATGTGTCCCCAGTTCTGTCTGACTTCAAGACCTATGTTATCTAACTACTGTATTGTACTTACTGCCTTATAGAGTGATGAGCTACTTTCCCTGCAGATATTCAAACAGAGACTGATGCTCAACTCTCAGGAATACCACTGGCTTATTCCCTGGTTTTAAATCTGAGTTTGCCCTGGTCAGAGATAGACTCTGATCATTAGCGCATACCTGAAAGAATTGAAAACCAGGTTGCAAAGAGCTACTTGTATACCCATGTTCATAGCAGCATTATTCACAGTAGCTAAAAGAGGCAAGTAATCCAAGTGTCCATCAACAGATAAGTGGATAAACAAAACATGGCATATACATTTTACTGTGTGTATACCATTTTAATGTGGTATAATACATATTATCCAGCCTTGAAGACAAAAGAAATTCTGCAATATGTTGCAACATGGATGAACCTTGAAGACGTTATGCACAGTGAAATAGGCTAGTCACAAAAGAACGCACACTGTACGACTCCACTTAACATGAAGTACCTAGTGTGGTCACATTCATAGAGACCGAAAGCAGAACCGTGGTTGCCAGGAGCTGGGCAGAGGGCAGGATACACAGTTCCTGTTTAGTGGTGTAGAGTGTTCGTTTTATAAGGTGAAAAAAGCTCTGAAGATGGATGATGCATGATGTTGGTGTTACACAACAGGGTGAATGTCTGCATGCCACT
>SJYC01073574.1:0-24749 GCA_006408675.1 Madoqua kirkii
TTCCCTGCTGGTCCAGTGGCTAAGACTCCACGCTCAAATGCAGGTGGTCAGAGTTTGATCCTTGGTCAGGGAACCAGATCCCCCATGCAGCAACAAAGATACCATGTTCCACAACTAAGACCCTGTGCAGCCAAATAAATAAATAATTTTTTAAAGAAAGTATCCAATAATAGCTAAGTCAATTTTGAAGTATAATAAGGAGGGAGGATTTATAAGAGAATTTGTCCTATCTAGTTTCAATAATTATAAAGCCACAGTAATTATTTAAGTGTATAATAGGATGAAGGTTGAACAAAGTGACCAAAATTATAGGAAAATCCAATAAAATTTTCCATGATGATAAAAATATTCAAACTCTAAGCTGTTCAGTGTGGTTGCCGGTAGCCACATGTGGTTTGTCAGACTAAGAAATAAAATTCTTAATATCATGTAATCTTAATCAATTTAAATTTATGTAATCATGTGTGTGTGCTTGGCAGCGCAGCTCTATAATAAACCTCCTATAAGCTGACAAAACAAAAATGGTAGTGCAGTTTCAGACTGAAGCATCACTAAAAATCAGTGGGAAAAGAAATTTGCTAGTTAACAGGGAAAAAACAATTCTGTATACAAATTTAATCCCCATTTTACCCTATCTGCATAAATAACTGCCAGGTGAATAAAAAATCTAAATATAAAAATAAAATCCTTAATAAAACTTTTAGAGATAATACAATGGAGAATCTTCTAGAACTTATGATAAAATTTCTCAAGCAGCAACAAAAAGGAATTTATCTTAAAGGAATTTATCCATATGTTTAAAAATATTAAAATTAAAAACTTCTGCACAACCAAAGATGTCGTAAAGTATAGTGAAAATACAAGAAACAGAAGAATACATTTGCCATATATAGTTGACAAAAGATAATTATCCAGAATATACAAGTGGGTACATATCAATATGAAATAGCAAGCAACTCAGTGAAAAAGATAAAGAAAATATATGAAGGATATTTTCCAGAAGAGGAAACTCAAATAGCTAATAAAAATGAAAAAGATATTAAAAATCCATAGTAATAAGGAAATGCAAATGAAACCAACAACTGTCTAATTTTCATATTCATTAGAGCATAAATGTCATGGATATTTGTCAATCTGTCCATCCAGCATCTAAACTCCCCTTAATATGTTTGGGAATCTTGCCCACATTTAAAGAAAATTTATTGAAGTACAGTTGCTTTACAATATTGTGTTAGTTCCTGCAGTGCAGCCAAGTGAATCAACTATCTGTATACATGTATCTCTTCTCTTTTGGATTTTCCTTCCCATTTAGGTCATTACAGAGTTTTGAGTAGAGTTCCCTGTTGTATACAGCAAGTTCTCGTTAGTTATCCATTTTATACATAGCAGTGTATATACGCCAATTCCAGTTTCCCAATTCAGCCCGTCCCCCCACAACCCCCTTAGGGTCCATACATTTATTCTCTGTGGCTGGGTCTTTATTTCTGCTTTGCAAATAGACTCATCTGTTTATGATAAAACCAGCTGTCCTCTAGGAACCTGAAAATGCTAGATGCTAGTGGAGCTAGAACTTGGGGCATGTGGCATGGACTTCACCGATAAAATGCTGCTGACTGCGAACAGTTCTTCCAAGGGGTGGTCATACTGGTAGGGCAATAGACTGCTATGTCCACTTACAGCAGGTGTTGGGGGTGATGACCCAGGCCTCTAAGGCAGTGTTAGGGACCTGGGTGATGTAGGAACAACGTACAGTGATTGGGCTTGATGGCAGCCTGATAACAGGCCCTCACTGGACTGGATTGTGAATGTTATGCTGAGCTGAGTAGCTGTGACTAGTTCCCAACCTTCATAATGGTGGTTCTGTCAACCACCCAAAGTCTTTTACATAATGTTCTTTTTTTTTCTACTTGAATCAACCAGTTTGTTTCTATTTAGTACATTAGAAATACCAAGGGCATCCCTGACGGCTCAGGCTAAAGAATCCACCTGCCAGTGTAGAAGACCCAAGTTCAATCCCTGGGACAATCTCCTGGAGAAGGAAATGGCAACCAACTCCAATATACTTGCCTGGGAAATCCCATGGACGGAGGACCTTGGTGGGCTACCGTCCATGGAGTCACAAATCAGTCAGACAAGAACAAGTAACAAAAACAAGTAATACCAAATACTGGTGAAGATAGGGGGAAATAGTTCAGTTCAGTTGCTCAGTTGTGTCCAGCTCTTTGTGATCCCATGGACTGCAGCATGCCAGGCCTCTCTGTCCATTACTAACTCCCAGAGTTTACTCAAACTCATGTCCATTGAGTCGGTGATGCCATCCAACCATCTCATCCTCTGTCGTTCTCTTCTCCTCCCACCTTCAATTTTTCCCAGCATCAGGGGCTTTTCCAGTGAGTCAGTTCTTCACATCAGGTGGCCAAAGTATTGGAGGTTCAGCTTCAGCATCAGTCCTTCCAATGAATAGTCAGGACTGACTTCCTTTAGGATGTACTGGTTGAATCTCCTTGCTGTCCAAGGGACTGTCAAGAGTATTCTATAAGACCACAATTCAAAAGCATCAATTCTTCGGTGCTCAGATTTCTTTATAGTCCAACTCTCACACTGATAAGTGACTACTGGAAAAACTATAGCTTTGAATAGATAGACCTTTGTTGGCAAAGGAATGTCTCTGCTTTTAAATGTGTTGTCTAGGTTGGTCATAGCTTTTCTTCCAAGGAACAAGTGTCTTTTAATTTTGTGGCTGCAATCACCATCTGCAATGATTTTGGAGCCCCCCAAAATAAAGTCCGACACTGTTTCCACTGTTTCCCCATTTATTTCCCGTGAAGTGATGGGACCAGATGCCATGATCTTCATTTTCTGAATGTTGAGCTTTAAGCCAACTTTTTCACTCTCCTCTTTCACTCTCATCAAGAGGCTCTTTAGTTCTTTGCTTTCTGCCATAAGGGTGGTGTCATCTGCATATCTGAAGTGATTGATATTTCTCCTGGCAATCTTGATTACAACTTGTGCTTCTTCCAGCACAGCATTTCTCATGATGTACTCTGCGTATAAGTTACATAAGCAGGGTGACAATGTACAGCCTTGACATCCTCCTTTTCGTATTTGGAACCAGTCTGTTGTTCCATGTCCAGTTCTAACTGTTGCTTCCTGACCTGTAGGTCTATCTGTATTGCTACAAATGGCATCAAGGATATTTCCTCCTATTCAAGGAGAATGTGTATAAGGATTTCCATTGCAGCAGTGTTTTCAGTCGTCTACATTAGGAAACAATTTTGTCAGTGGGGAAATGGATACATAAAGTGTGGTTTATTTATATGATAGCTTTTATAGTGATTGTAATACATGAAACTGATCTTCTATACTTGAATATGGATGCACTTCACCCAAATGTTGACTCAAAAGAAGGTGTCAGTATGATACCTAGAATATACTATCATTTATGTACATTTAGAACACATATAAAGTTATGTTCTATGTGGTTTATGAGTAAGTACATGTATATAAGTCTTCCCAAGTGATTCAGTGGTAAAGAATTCACCTGCAATGCAGGAGTGTGGGTTCAGTATCTGGGTTGAGAAACTATCCTGGAGATAGAAATGGCAACCCACTCCACTATTCTTGTCTGGAGAACTTATGGCAGAGGAGCCTGGTGGGCTACAGCCTGGAATCACAAAAAGAGTCCAATCAGACCTAGTGACTAAAAACCGTGTGTATAAAGGTATTTGTGAAAAGGGCCAAAAGAAAGGGAATAAATGTCAGTAAAATAATCTCTGGGAAGGGAATGGAAGTGTAAAAAATCTGAACTGAATCGATCTTGCCTTTTTTTAAAAAAAATTAAATAGTATCTGGACCAAATATGCCAAAATTTTGACATTTAAAAACTCTGGGTAGTGAGTATATGAATGCCTATTATACTCCTCTCTCTACTGTATATTTGAATTATTAAAGAAACCCTAAAGCTTTTGAGTTAAAAAATTTAAGACTATTTTATTGCTTTTTCATACTGTTCAGATCCCTCTAATTAATGATCATATTTTTATTGGGTGTTCAGTATTTGTCAGGCACTGCACTAATTGTTGTAACTATATGATCTCACTGAAGCCTTTCCCTAAGCTTTTGAGGTTAACCAGAAGATCATTTGAACCTCATGGGGAAGTTAAAACACACACACACACACACACACACACACACACACACACACACACAAAAGTGATGCCTGGACCCTATTCCTGGAGAGTATTGTGGTCTGACCTGGAAATTGAGTATGTTTAAAACACCCCCTATGATTCTAATATGCAGCCAGGGTTAACAATTCTTAAAATAATTTATAGATTTGGTTCCTAGACTCCACCTGGTTGTAAGAATCACGAGGGGCTAATTACAGATTCTCAGGTTCCACGGAATTACATTCTCTAGGGAAGATGCCAGTGTTTCGATCAAGAGCTTTGATGATCCCTCTGATCTGGCAGGCTTGATAAACCTGGGATTAGTACTTTCCAAGCTGGAAGGCCTTGGTCATCACGTGCCCATCCCCCTCTCACCTGCATCTCTTTCCTGGAGATTGTGATGTAGGAGGTCTCAAGGGAGACTGCAAAAACTATTTTCTTTAAAAAAAACAGATGAGGATCAGTCAGATTAAGGACTCAATAAAGTACATATTATCAACATTATTATTATTGGGCTTCCCTGTTAGCTCAGAGGGTAAATAATCTTCCTGCAATGCAGGAGACTGGTTTTGATCCCTGGATCAGGAAGATCCCCTGGAAGAGGCAATGACAACCCACTCCAATATTCTTGTCTGGGAAATCCCATGAGCAGAGGAGAATGGCGGGCTACCTACCGTCCATGGGGTTGCAGAGTCAGACATGACTTAACAACTAAGCATGCATGCACGCACACAGTATTATTATTACAGAGGAGTAAACAGAGACTCACAAATGAGAAACACCAGCTTGGTCTGGCTCCAAAGCTCATGCTATTCCCCCCACTTACTGTTCTGATATTTGGAGTCAGTTTCCCCAGGCTCTGTCTCTGTGCTGATTCTAGCTCGCATTTTCCTTTCTGCCAGGACCTTCCAGGATCACAAACAAATGTGGACCTTCCCAGTCAACAGATGGAAATGTAAGTAACAGAAGCCAGCCCTTTGCAGTAGAGCTGGTGGTATCTCCACTCTGAAGCAGGGGTGCAGCTAACGGGCTGTGTGCCAGGACACAGGTGCTAGGAGGGAAGCTGAAGTGGTACCATGAGTGTGATATTGGACCCGCCTTTGGTACAGTGGACATAGGACTCACTGAGATGCTGTGCACGTCGACTCTGCCCTGGTCCCTTCGGGTTCAAGAATTGTGTGTGTGTATTGGAAAGAGTGGAACAGGTAGGTGGAATCTGCAGAGAAGTTGGGAGGAGCGGAAGAAAACCAGTTCTCAGAGTCCTCTCTTTTCCAATTCTTCCTTCCAGTCTAAGCCCCCACATTCCTCAAGCTGCCCATCACCAGATGAATCATTGTAAAGGGACATTTTCAAAGCGTGTTCTGCTGAACATGAGCCCCAAGAGTGACTTCTTGGGAAAAAGAAAAAAAGATGGGAGGGTTTCTATTGGGAACTTCTGCTCATCATATGCCCCTCTTGAAGATTCACTATGCTCATTAACATTTAAAAATCCCTGAGAAGTCCTTCAGTAAAGGACTGAAGTAAAGTACAAGAGCTGTTAACAAGTAAACTGTGTAGCTCCTGTGTTCTCAGGAATTATTTTGAATAACAGTATCACAAATAACAGGCTTCCCAGGTGGCTCAGTGGTAAAAAGAATCTGCCTGCCAAGCAGGAGACCTGGGTTTCATCTCTGGGTTTGGAAGATCTCCTGGAGAAGAAAATGGTAACCCACTTGAGTATTCTTGTCTGGGAAATCCCATGGACAGAGGAGCCTGGCAGACTACAGTCCATGGGGTTGCAAAGAGACAGATACAACTTGGCAAGGGAACAGCCGCAGCAGCACCACAAATGAGTGTCTTGTGTGTCTGTATCATGAGGTCATTGAAGAATACCGCCTGTAAAGCAGGATTCAAAAAAGCAAACAACAAAAACTTTTGTCATCATATTAGTAATATGTAAATTCTTTTGCTTTGCACCATTCTATTTTAATTTGATTTTAAGGTTTTATTGTATCTTGGAGTATAGCTGATTAACAGTGTTGTGACAGTTTTAGATGCACAGCAAAGGGTCTCAGCCATCCATACACACGTACCCATTCTTTCCCAACCCCCCCTGGCATGCAGGCTGCTGGCACCATTTTTTGACCAAGTAGCTATCTACCTGTAAAACCTCAGTTGTATTTATGTGCCGCAAATTCATTCTGATTTTTTTTTTGCTTGTTTTAACAGCACTTTATTTTCTTGTGGAAAGGAAAGGACTCATTCATGGCAAGAGTCCAGAGATTGTATGTACATGATCTATACCCGGCCAATCAGAATATTTCATCTTCTCAGCTGGGCAAGCCCTGGGCATTTGGCCTATGTCAAATCATCAGAAAGTTAGTTCTGGAACTTCTTTAACACTTGAGACAGTAAATTTCCTTTTCTACCCTAGGGTTTCTGGTTATAATACAATTATAAGTTTGAAATATCAGAGGTACTATGCACAGTGAGTTTTCCTTGAGGGTGAAACCAACAGAAGAGAGAATGGAACTTGGAAAAGGAGAAAGATAGTGGCCATAGGTTGATAAGATTGTTGAAGCCCCTAGATCCACCTGTGCCTGAAGCCTACACTTTCTACGAACCTTTCTGTTGCAGTGAGCTGATGATTTGCCCTCAATCTTCTTTGCTAAAGCAAGCGTACGGTGAGTTCATCTCTCTTGCAGCCAGAGCAGTTTCTAACATGGTGATTCTCAAAGTGTGGTCCTCAGAGTGGCAACATTAATTCCCCTGGGAACTCACTTTCAACATACATGTTCCTCTTCTACCTTCTACCTTTACTTTCTTGAAACCATCTGAAACACATGACCACCGTCATCTGTTTTTGACCTTAATAGTACCTATCGCAATCTACTTATTTCTTGCCTTCTGTATTCTTTTGTCCACGAGAGTATGACCTCTAGAGCCATGGATATTTTCTGATTTATCACTGATCCTCCCACCAAACTGAGAATGGAACCTGGAAATGACTGAGAATTGCTTAAGGCTCCTGAATTGTATTTTCAGAGAGCCTCCTCTCCCAGGCTCCATTTGAGAAGGCAGACCTTCTTAATGAGAACTGTTCGCACCCATAAGTGTTTGTAGAGCCTGTCTCCCTGGGGTAATTTAAGGCTATGAAGTGCAGGCTCTTGTTAACAGCTCTTGTGAAGTAGTTGTCCTAACTTCAAACATGGGTCACTGTAATAAATGGTGCAGGAGAAACACAATTCCGGACCTTGCTAACTGTTCTCGCCTCACTGAGTTAGACATTACGTCTGCATATGACCAAAGGTCGATGGAATGAAACAGTCCCTCAAGGAAGCTAATAGAAAGTCAATTACTTTGGCCCTGTAAATTGCTTTCGGAACAGACCCTTTCTAGGTCTTGTGGGACGCTTTCTTCACTCAGCTCTGATGGGTAGATGGAAGGGCCTAAGGATTACTTTGGGGCCAGCCTCCGGCTACACCAGGAAGCTCCTCTCTACCTAGTGCCATAACCAGCCACATCATCACCCCCGGCTGGGCCACCCAGGTCAACCCCTCGCTTTGAATCAAAATCAACAGATGACTAGTGTGTTTTGGAGGCAGGCTTCTGCTTGGCCAAAGTGGACAAGAGAACTGTCCAGAGTCTACTAGCAGTAAGTAGGGCTCATCCACGCCTGAACAGGCTTCTCAGACAAGCCCCCTGGCCAAACGGACTGTCCGTGTTGGGGGTAGTCATTAGCAGGTGTCTCAGCGTCCCCTTCCTTCTACTCGTATGGGGAAAATTATCTTATGTCCCCTATTCAATGAGAGAACCCAGGCCCTGCAGTCAGGGCTAGTCCTGGTTGTTGGAAGGATGTGGCCCCCTGCTGTCCTCACCCAGCCTGTTTTTGAGCTAAGTGTGAATAGCTTCTTGTTTCCGTGAGAGCTTCAAACGCCCATCTTTTGTATTTGGGCAAAATGCAGCAAAGCAATTTGGAGATACAATTTCAACCTCTGGTAGAGAAGCTCTCATTACCTCATCAGGAAGAAGGAGGGGGGCATCCAGAGGTCAAAGGGCAGTGAGCCGTGGATCCACACCAGGCAACACCCAAACAGTTGTAGCATTTAATTAAGAAGGACCTTGCACTCTTGGGGGGGACCAGGAAATTCGCTTTTATTTCAATCTGGGTGCAAACACTCCAACCACAGTGTGTCTGCCTCTCTTCTCAGCCACTGAGTTTCCCTTACTTTGAGCCAATTAAAGTATGTTCTTTTTCTTTTTTCAGTTAGGTATTGGGAAAAAAATAACTGTGAGGACTATTCAGAAGCTCAGGAATAAGGAGCCAGGCAGGGCAGCTGGAGTAACAAAGAGGTGACTGAAACTGGTTTTAGAGGTGTGCCAGGTCTCAGAGAGTTTTGGCTGGATTTGCACTTAGGGATTGTGTGGCGTGGTTCACGTCAGGCGTCTTGCAGAGACCTGGTGCCTGCTGCATGCTAAGCTGCTTCAGTCATGTCCACTCTGTGACCGCATGGACTGCAGCCCACCAGGCTCCTCCGTCCAGGTGATTCTCCAGGCAAGAATACTAGAGTGGGTTGCTTTACCCTCCTGCAGGGGATCTTCCCAACTCAGAGGTCAAACCTGAGTCTCTCATGTCTCCTGCATTGGCAGGTGGGGTCTTTACCACTATCGCCACCTGTAAAGTCCAGCGGAGACCTAGTAGCAGCTTCTTTACTACCTGCAGAGGTGAGTAAGCTCCTGAGACTTTGAAAGTCAGGACTAGATGAGACTCTTATTCTCTTGGTTTCCTTCCCAAAGACACCGGCATCAAGAGAAAGATCTCCTGGGCCCCTCATGTAACGTATCCTCTTCTCTGGGTCTTTTGAGTCACGATGGGCTTCCCTTTGCTGATGCCCTGAAAGAGAGGGTGGTCTGCCCTGAGAAGGAGAGGTTTTCATTGTCTCTTTGTATCTTTATTTTTCCATCAGTCTGTTGGGCTTCCCTGGTGACTCAGAGGTTAAAGCGCCTGCCTTTGATGCAGGAGACCCGGGTTTGATCCCTGGGTCGGGAAGGTCCCCTGGAGAAGGAAATGGCAATCTACTCCAGTATTCTTGCCTAGAGAATCCCATGGACAGAGATGTCTAGTAGGTTACAGTCCACGGGGTCGCAAAAAGTCGGACACGACTGAGCGACTTCACCTCCTCACCTCTGTCGGGCTTGGTTCAGATCCTGATGTTAAAGGCTGTAAGTCAAAAGTTTTGATTGGGAGAGTCCATTTGAGCTTCCCTGGTGGCTCAGACAGTAAAGCGTCTGCCAGCAATGTGGGAGACCTGGTTTCAATCCCTGGGTTAGGAAGAGCCCCTGGAGAAGGAAATGGCAACCCACTCCTGTACTCTTGCCTGGAAAATCCCATGGATGGAAGTGCCTCATAGACTACAGTCCATGGGGTTGCAAACAGTCGGACACAACTGAGCAACTTCATTTGTAACTTTATTTATCTTTTATTATTTGGCTGCTCCAGACTGGGGGATCTTAGTTCCCCAACCAGGGATCAAACCCATGCCTCCTGATATGCAGGGGAAGCGTGGAGCCTAAACCACTGAACCACTAAGGAAGTTCCCGTCTCTTCGTGATTTTAGAAATAATTAGACTTCTCTTTGATGGTGTTCTGTGCAGCCTTGTCCCTGAGTGCTGAATTTTGTCTTGAAATTCCTCAGGATCTCGATGCCACGTGAGATTCTTAATCCTTGGACTACAAGGGAAGTCCTCACCTGCTTATAGATGGACTAGGAGGTAACCGGGGATTGGGGATGGGCAAGGCAATCTGATTGAGGGTTAATGGGTGAGAAGATGGCCAAGAGAGACTGGTGGTGGGAGTCTTTCCCATGTTGATGTTAAAGGTTGTAAGTCAGAAGTTTTGACAGAACTGGTCTGGAGTTCCATTTGAATCTCAGGATCCCAGGGGGCTGCATTAGAGCTAAGGGTTCCCAGAACCACCACGTTGAGGAAGAAGCTGTGAATGTCCTTGCAGGCATGTGGAAGCCAGGGCAGTCCCACTGTCCTGAGGATTGTAAGTTCCAAGAACACAGGGACAGAGGGCTTCGCTCTGCAGAGCGGACGCCCTCAGGTGTTTCTCAGCAGCAGAAACTGACAAATGGCAGATGGAAAAGAAAGACAGGAGGGACAGTCTGTGGCAAAGACAGCTAAGGATTCCTTTGTGGGCACATGTAAAAATTTGCGGGAAGCGGGTAGTAAACATTTTGGTTGGAATAAGCTCCTGTTTGGTTAAGGGTGTGGGGACTTGGAACCACTGCAACTTGAGCACAGAGCCAACTGAGAAATGATGAACTGGTGAGAGACCACACATCCAGGCTATGTGTAATGATCCAAACCAGGAAAAAGCAGGCTCTCAAAGATGACAAGCCAAATGGGAAACAATGAAGATTTCCTGTGAATGACTTTGCTGTCAGGAGTGCCTGTGGCTGTGGGGTTGCTGACTGTCTATCTGCTTCTGTTCAGAAGTGCCCAGGAAGGGGTCGCGCTGAGGAGCTGGGCCCCTTCCCGGTTCTTTCTGAAGGAAATCATTACACTGTGCATGCGTGTCCTTGCCTATGAGCTTCCCAGGTAGCTCAAAGGTAAAGAATCAACCTGCCAAAGCAGGAGCCACAGGTTCTCTCCCTGGGCTGGGAAGATCTCCTGGAAGAGGAGATGGCTGCCCATTCTGGTATTCTTGTCTGCAGAATCCCAGTGGACAAAGGAACCTGGACACGACTGGGCACCTGAGCCTATGTTTATACATATATCACCCAGCGTTACTTTTTTAAACTGTCGTGACTGGTGATAGAAATCGTTTCTTTAGAAATTCACCACTTCTTGAGTCATGCTCTGGTTGAAATGCTTCCTCTGGACTCTGGGTAACTTCTCTTCCACGCCCATCCATCACTCCTCCCTTTCCAGTCTCATCTCATTTCTTCAGAACCTCAGTTTCTTCCCTCATACCTCATCTTCCCTCACCCTCCTGCCTATCAACACTATTTCATTTTTTTGAATTTTAATCGTGATTGGCTTTCAGGATGTGTTAGGAAACTGTCTGCAGGCTTGCCATCAGCAGTGGCTGGGATTGCGGCCCATCTCAGGGCCTTGGGCATTTGCTCTCCCCTTAGTGAGACCCTGTGCCTAGGCACGGGCCCTCCAAGGTCATGTCTGTGCTCCACGACCCTGCTCTGTGACTGCTCTGTGGCGTGACTGGTGGCTCTGAGGGGGCTGACCAGCTTATCTTTGCCTCAAGACCATGAAACCTAGAGCAGAGCATCAGACAGTGGGGCTGAGCCACTTTTTGATGGCAGCGGTGGGCAGAGGATGCTCCTGCCATTGCTGTGGCTGCTGCAGCTATGGGCTCACATGTGTGCCAGGGCAGGCTGGCATAGAGAGGAGCACTCCTGTGATTCCACAAGGGATGGCTCTGATGTTGTGTTAGAATGGACTGTGCAGAAGTCACAGCAGACTTACCCATCGGAGGCCTGCACCATACAACTTTATATCTCACTTACCCGGTGCCTAATGGCTGGGCAACCCTCGGTCACACCCTCTTCCAAGAAGTGACGGAGATCCTGGTGGCTCCCATTGGGTGAACACGCCATCTGGAACATGGAGCCTCCAGAGCTGCTTCTGCAGGGGAGAGGGAGGAAGTGTCAGCTGTTCATACTGTGGATTACCCCAAAGAATCACGCACGTGGGTCACCATCACTTTAGTTCCCATCTCGTTTGCCACACTGGCCATGAGGCCTCCTGAGAACCATAGATATGTAGTGAACGCTAACCACCCCCCCCATCACCACTTTTCTTCTTTTTAAAATATTTATGTGTTTGCCTGCAGCAGGTCTTGGTTGTGGTATGCAGGATCTTAGATCTTAGCTGTAGCCTGTGGGATCTAGTTCTGTGACTGAGGATCAAACCCGGGCCCCCTACATTGGAAGCATGGAGTCTTAGCTGCTCACCACCAGGGAAGTCCCTGCCACATATTTTCGATAGATGAAGAAAAGCAAATAAAGAAAAATCCTCTAGTGCTCTTGAAATAATGAGTTTAAGGCCAACAGAACCTTTAGGCTGAAGCAAGATGTAAGATGAAAGATATTATTTTGTTTAAGTTCAATTGTGCCAGAGTAAAGGGAGCCACTGGTACCTTTTGTTTCATCCTTCTGGTTGTTCAAAAGACAGCTAAGTACAAGCTCTCACAGTCTCTAATTCTATAAAACTGAGATTAAGGGTAAAGGATGAAGTTGGTGGGGGGCTGTTTTTCTAAGTGAAGCATCCTGTCTGCTTCTATAGACCAAGAAGAAGATGTCTTGAATCATTAGATAGCTGTCAACACCCCAAGTGAGAGAGGAGGCAAGAACCACAGGACAGAAGGGCGAGGTGAGCAGAGGAGCATGGTAGGAGAGGGATTGGACTGGGGAACTTGGAGGTTTGGGGAGACTCCTTGCATGGGCTCACTGTGGCCCAGGATTCTGTGGAAACCCTGAGGGAGGGTTTCTTACTTGCTGACTTACAAAAGGAAGAAACTGAAAGAAGTCTGGTATAGCCCCTCCATTTCCTGCCTGCCCCTTGCATATCCTTTATAGGTGCAGAGACCCCAGGGACCAGAGATTTACCTCTTTGATCCCCACTTGGCTCATCAGCCCAGTGCCCTAGGAATTCAACCTGACACTGGTCCTTCCAGCAGAAAATGCTAAAGCAGAAAAATAATACAGAACATTTCCTTTAATTCCAATTTAACTAATAGAGGAAGGAAATTAGCCCAGCAGCTAATTTTGTGGCTGCAAATTTCAAAGCATACTTTTTAAAATTCAAAAGGAGAATCTCACTCACTTATCTAGGTTACTTATTTATTTATATTCCTCTTAAAGAGAAATTGCCTTCCATTGCTCCCTGGTTGTTATCACTGGGACAAGAAGCATGGTTCCATGAAAGTATTAGTCCTCCTTCTTCTCTCCCTCTCACTCCATGCTATCTGGACAGCCCTGTTCTTTCAAGAAATCACACCATCTAGAACAGACACTGGGGTTTAGCTCTCACTGGGCAGGGGTTTAACATGGCACAGTTAGAGAATAAAGGTGCTGAAACTGTGTAACACAGATTGGGACTTGAACCTACAGTCTTTTAACCTAGTTTCGGACTTAATGGAGCTGCTTCTCCATTCTTCTCTTTCTGTTCTTGATGTTTCAACAGAGAAAGAAATCAGTGAGAGACAAGGTAATGGGTTTGATTTATTTATAGAGAAACAGACCAAAGTCAGAATGTAGGCCATATCAGAAGGTGAGAAAAGAAAGATCTCCAAATAGGGTGTGGTTAGTTTTGATAGGCTGGATAATTTCATGGGCTAAGTAGTGGGAGGAATATAACAGCTATTTTGGCGAAGAGGTGGGAATTTCTAAAAGCTGGGCCACCAACCACTTTTTGAATTTTATGGTTGACATTGGAATTGCCAGGACGCCTGTGGATATTTCACTTAGCTTGATGATGTGTTACAAAGAGTCTATACTGAGGCTCAAAGTCTGGTGGAAGTTGCCTTGTCCACCATCTTGGACCTATTTGGTTCTAATCAGTTTATGTTGTGCCCTCGGGCTATGTCACTCTTGTAAAGCTTGTGCCCTGCCCCTTTCCTCCATTTTCTGTGCCAGTTACAGGCATTTGACTTTGAACCCTGGCTCTGCCCATACTAAATTTAGGATAAGTGTCTTGCTTCCTTTGTGTCTTTAATTTTCTCATTTTGTCTCTTTTAGGGACTTTGATGGCTGTGCAAAGCACTTAGCATAATCTCCATTGCATCGTAGGGATAAAACAAGTAGAAGCTAACGTTATCGTGATTTGGGGGTAGGCGGGGAATGGGGCTTAACAAGGTTTCTGGAAATCATTCATGCTTCTTGTTTTTCCAGAACATTTATCTTAGATCTTATCTTGGTCATAGACTCATTAGAAAAGTTGATGAAAGTTCCTCAGAACAAGGAAATATGAAGGTGACACAAAATTTTGCATGCTTTTATTGATTGCTTTCTATATGCAGTGGTTCTCAATCTGTTTGACTAAGAATGTCCTTTTTTTTTTTTTTTTTTTTTTTTATGCCCCTCCCCCGACTTGATCTTAATGGTGCTTCTCATCTTGTTGATTGAGAAAATGTCCAATGACACACAGCGACTCTGAATTCTGTAATGCTTTTAAGAGATTTTGCATTCTTTAATCACAACAGCATCTATCTGGATTTGAAAGGAAAAGTTGTAAATATATCTATGGGCCACATGAATGATTCCATCTATATTCAGTGCTTGGTACCCCTGTGGATTTCTCCATTGTCAGAAACCTCTCCAGTAGAAAGGTTTGTGGAGTCCAAGACTGGAAGGAAATCAAAGGGCCATTCAATCCAACTCCATTAATTTGCATAACACAGAAGTCAAAGGAGGAAAATCAACTTTTTAAAAATCACACAGCCAGATGATATCAGAGAGGATATAGGAATCCAGGATCCCCAACAGCCTAACAGTTACTTGAAGCTGACTTTCTTTGGCATTTCTGGGTTGGTGGAAAGTCTTTCTCTTTCACCAGTCAGTGGTCAGTAGTCTGTAAAGAGAGTGAATTGGGAAATGAAACTTGGCAAGTAACTGAAGTCTCAAAGCTAGAGTGATGGGATAATTTATCTTCCAAACTGGGACACGTTTGAGAGTGAAAGGGAGTGCTATTAATAATTATGCCAGAGCAATAGGTATAAACCAGGACTATTCTGGGCAAGCTGGGGCAGACGGTCACCCTGCTGAAAGCTGACCAATGCCGAATTCAGAGCACTTTAAAAGCCAGTCAGCAATAAGGATGACTTGCCCCAAGGAATTTGGGCTAAGTGAAAAACATTTATTGAGTACACCAAAGTCTTTGACTGTGTCAATCGCAACACACTGAAAAATTCTTCAAGAGATGGGAATACCAGACCACCTGAACTGCCTCCTGAGAAATCTGTATGCAGGCCAAGAAGAAACAGTACCAGACATGAAATAACAGACTGGTTCCAAATTGGGAAAAGAGTATGTCAAGGCTGTATATTGTCACCCTGCTTATTTAACGTATATGTAGAGTACATCATGTGAAACACTGGGCTGGAAGAAGCACAAGCTGGAATCAAGATTGCTGGGAGAAATATCAATCACCTCAGATATGCAGATGACACCACCCTTAATGGCAGAAAATAAAGAGGAACTGAGGAGCCTCTTGATGAAAGTGAAAGGAGAGGGTGAAAAAACAGGTTTAAAACTCAGCATTCAAAAAATGAAGATCATGACATCCACTCCCATCACTTCATGGCAAATAGATGGGGAAACAATGGAAACAGAGAGAGACTTTATTTTAGGGGGCTCCAAAATCACTGCAGATGGTGACTGCAGCCATGAAATTAAAAGACACTTGCTCTTTGGAAAAAATGCTATGACCAACCTAGACAGCATATTCAAAAGCAGAGACATTACTTTGCCAACAAAGGTCCATCTAGTCAAAGCTAGTAGTCATGTATGGATATGAGAGTTGGACTATAAAGAAAGCTGAATGCAGAAGAATTGATGTTTTTGAACTGTGGTGTCAGAGAAGACTCTTGAGACTCCGTTGGATTGCAAGGAGATCAAACCGGTCAATTCTAAAGGAAATAAGTTCTGAATATTCATTGGAAGGACTGATGCCGAAGCTGAAACTTCAATACTTTTGCCACCTGATGGGAAGAACTGACTCATTGGAAAAGATCCTGATGCTGGAAAAGAGTGAAGGCAGGAGGAGAAGGGGACAACAGAGGATGAGATGGTTAGAGGGCATCACTGACTCGATGGACATGAGTTTGAGCAAGCTCTGGAAGTTGATGATGGACAGGGAAGCCTGGTGTGCTGCAGCCCATGGGGTTGCAAAGAGTTGGACATGACTGAGTGACTGAACTGAACTGTCGCCCTTCTCTCTGGCCAATTTCACATCTTGAAAGCACAGCATGTGTGCACATACACAGACACACACAGACTTGAAAATCTGAAAACTCACTAGGAATCACTAGTTTCTTACTGGCCTCCCCTCCATGTAGCAGCACAGACACCCCTTGTCTACTTCTTTCCCACCATGAGTATTAGTTCCTTCCTAATCCCTCTGCTGGGATCTTGTAGACATCTTCATGATGGCTTGGGCAATCATGTCATCAATCCTCATAGACATAATAGGGGGACTAGTGTCCTGGAAAGTGCTTGGGATGAAACTTCTACTGGATAACCTCAAGCAATCACTTCTTCTCCTTAGTTTGCTAATCTATGAAATTACTGGATGGTGCTACTGGTGAAGAACCCACCTGACAATGCAGGAGACATAAGAGACATGGGTTTGATCCCTGGGTCAGGGAGATCCCCAGGAGGTGGGCATGGCAACCCACTCCAGTATTCTTGCCTGGAGAATCCCATGGACAGAGGAGCCTGGTGGGCTACAGTCCAAGGGGTCACAAAAGGTTCAGAGGAGCCTAGTCAGTGACAGTCCATGGGATCGCAATGAATCAAACACTGACGGAAACGACAGCACACTAGCATACAGAGACCGGACAGATTCACCTGTGTTCTGTGTTGGTCAGGGAAGGCTGGTCTGTGCTGTGTAACAAATAGCCACCAATTCTAAGTGACTTAACACAGCAAAAATTTATTTCACACTCAGGCTTTAACATGAGTGGGTAGGAGGGCTCTTCTCTTTATAGCCTCTTAGGGTCCCAGGCTGCACAGAATGGAACAGGAAATTGAATTCAAGCAAGTGCCACTAAATATGTTCACCTGAAGGTGACATGTACATTCACATCTCATCGGCATCCAGCAGTCACAGGGCCACCCCTCAACTCATGCAGGCAGAGAAGAGCAGTCCTACCACGTGTCCGAGAACCGGGGAATCAGAGTGTTTATAAATGCTTCCCTGGCTATTCACTCCACCCTCAACTTATTTCTAATTTAAAATTTTACAATGAAAGTATCATTTTCTTCCCCCCCATCCCCACCCTCAAATGAACTCTAATGGAGAATATAAACTGGGTAGAACTGAAGCTGATCTGGTTGAAATGGAAGCTGATGATTTAGACCATCACACTTTGGTAACAATGTGATTTGCTTTAGGAAGACCATTTGATAATTTTGTAGAGGACAGATTGAGTTTGGAGATACAGGGAAGACCAGTTAAGTGGCTATTTAGAATTTTCTAGGCAGGGAAGATGAAAGCTGGACAGAGGATAGAATGGGAGGGGTTGTATTTGTTATATATGTTGCATAAAAATTACCCTGAAATGAGTGGCTTGGAACAATACATGTATAGATAGCATCTCGCAGTTTTTAGGGGTCAGGATGTGGTTGAACTGGGTCGTTTACATCAGAGTCTCTCACAGGCTGTAGTTTAGGTGTTGACCAGGCTACTGTCATCTTGAAGTTCAGCTGGGGTGAGATCCCCTTTCAAGGTCTCTTGGTGGTTGGTGGCAAGATTCAATTCCCCTGAGCTATTGGGCTGGGGAACTGCTGTTCTTTGCTGGCTGTTGTCTGGAGATCACCCTCAGTTCCTTGCCCCTACTTCTCTCCAAAAGAAGAACCAGGGAGACAGGATGTGTGAACAAGATGGAAGTCATAGTCTCTCAAAACCTAATGACAGAAGTACATCGTATCACCTTTGGCATATTCTGCTGGCTAGAAATCTTGAGGTCCGGTTCACACTTAAGGGGTGTGGATTACAAAAGGATGTTGAACACAGGAGGTGGAGAATCATGGGATCCAGGTTACAAGCTGCCTGTTATAGGGGGATTTGGGAGAAGTTGAAAAACCTGAACCTCCCTGAAAGAGAGTAATGAGGTATGGGTTACAGAGATGAGGAAGGAGCAAGTGATGCCTCCAGAACTTTGGTTTGGATAAGAATGATGCCAGTATTTGAAATGGGCAAAGCAGAATCAGGCTTGGGCATTTAATGCCAACCTGGGCAGAGGTCAGGCTGGGTCCCTAGACGCTCAGAGACCCAGTAAAAAGGGTTTCTTAACTCGCGACTGGGCACCCACATCCATCCTGCTCTATTCTCTGTTACTACTTGCTCTCCCTTCAACCTTGAGCAGACTAAAGGAATTCAGGGTGAGATTTAGAGCAAGTAGAGGTGATTGAAGTGGATTTAACATTCCAGTCTTTTCAATGTAAATTACCAGGCTCTGACTCTTGCTTGGGCACCCTCTCCCCATTTTCAATTAGAACTGAGCAACGAAAGGGCCCTCGGAGTGGGATCTGCATGAGGCTTTAAGAGAAAATGAGAGAGACACAAGGGTTTATACGGTCAGGCCTGCCAAGCTTGGCTCTCTTCGAGACGTAGGCAAGTGGCTTATTTAACTTTTTTTCATGTGTGTGTAAATTTCCTAAAAGGTTGACCTAAATAAATTCTTACCAAGATCTGATAGCCCAGGACAATGGAATAATCCTTTTTAATAGGATTACAGGCTGTGCTAAAAGAGGCTGGCGGCTTTTAGACTCCACATTGTAACAGTGCTCAAAGAAAGCAGAGGAACACTAAGACAGAAACCAGGTTTCCTGTGTGGTCTCACACCCTCTAAACGGTTTCTATCTCCAGCTCACTGTATCCTTGGCTCCCCACACAGAGCACATCTGGGGTCCTCTTCTGGAATTGTCTCTTGTCCTGGGTCCTTTAGGCTTTTCTGGGCCATTGTGAAAGGCGACACTAAGCTAATGGGTCCCTCAAGGTCAATCGTGCGCCAGTGGGCAAGAGTCTGCCTGTGATGCACAGGACACAAGAGATACGGCTTCCGTCATTGGGGTGGGAAGATCCCCTGGAGGAGGAAAGGGCAACCCACTCCAGCACTCTTGGATGGAGGATCCCATGGGCAGAGGAGTGTGGTGGGCTACAGTCTATGGGGTCACAAATGTCATGACTGAGCAACTGAGAGTCAATTGCAGTGACGTGAACCTGATTTCTTCAGTCTATCTTTATCCAAGTTCTCTTCCAGTTTCTATCATTTCAGGTTCTTTATTCTGTGGGATATCAGGAACAGACTGTAGACCCAATTCAAGAAGTCTCGAGATGAGGCATTGAGTTTTAGACAAGGGCTTTACATGGGACTGAGGACTCCAGGCTTGGGTGTTTAATGATGAGAATTCTTTGCAGCCTTTGGAGAAGGCTAGGTTCCCCTAGTTCAAAACGCCACTGTGAATGCTTCTGTTAGGTTTGGAGAGGGAGACAGGCAGGAGAACCTGCTGGGAATACTAAAGCAGCTTCCGTCTAGAATAATGTGTTCTGCAAATGGCAAGGCTGATCAAGAAGAAGAAAAAAAAATTCCATCTTCACAAAGGCCAGTGAGACACACATCAGATCAGTAGCAAACATTAATTAAGAAAATATTCTACAAAAAGTCCCATAGTCATAATGAGTGAATTAAAAAATATTTAGTCAAAATTTCATCCAATTATAGAAACATAACGGAGAAGGCAATGGCACCCCACCCCAGTACTCTTGCCTGGAAAGTCCCATGGATGGAGGAGCCTGGTGGGCTACAGTACATGGGGTTGCTAAGAGTTGGACACGACTGAGCAACTTCACTTTCACTTTTCACTTTCATGCATCGGAGAAGGCAGTGGCAACCCACTCCAGTGTTCCTGCCTGGAGAATCCCAGGGACGGGGGAGCCTGTTGGGCTGCTGTCTATGGGGTCGCACAGAGTTGGACACGACCTTAGCAGCAGAAGAGGCAACATAGAAACATAAAGAGGCTATTTTATTGATCACCAGTCTGAATGTGTTATAAGTGTTTTTAATACATTTTTAAAATTCTCGATCAAGCACCTCATGTGTCTACACAGTCCACTAGGATACAATCTACTTGGTCGAAGCTTTTTTGTTGTTTAGGTTTGTAAGTTGTTGTTCAGTCACTTAGTGGTTCTGACACTTTGCAACCACAGGAACAGCAGCACACCAGGCCTTTCTGTCCTTCATTATCTCCTGAAGCTTGTTCAGACTTACCACTGAGATGATGATGTCATCCAACCATCTCATCCTCAGCTGCCCTCTTCTCCTCTGCCCTCAGTCTTTCCCAACATCAGGGTCTTTTCCAATGAGTCAACTCTTCACATCAGGTGGCCAAAATACCGGAGCTTCAGCATCAGCCCTTCCAATGGATATTCAGGGCTGATATTTTGCATATGGACCGCACTTATATTGAAGACTGCTCTCACTCGCTACTGTCTGGCTTACACGTTAGGTTTTCTGGCCTTGTCCTGAGTGTGGAACTCAGACCGTCTTGCTCACCCTTACTCAAGATCAAAGATGGGTATTTGGAAGGAGATAGTGAGATTATAAGTGGAATCCGAGGCTGGGGGCAGGCATGGTTTGGGGAACACAGTCACCAATTAACCAATGAGCTTTTATGATTAAGTACTTGCTGTGTGCACAGGAATACAGAAGAAGCCAGAACCAGTATACCTGAACCTCAACTGACTTTTTTTTTTTTTTTTAATATGAAAGTAGACTTTATTTTTTTTTATTTTTTTTTTTTTTAATTAAATTTTTATTTTTTGTTTAATGCTTATCCATTTCACAGCACTGCATTGGTTCTGCCATATATTGACATGAATCAGCCACAGGTGTGGACGATCTCCCCATGTTAAAGCCCCCTCCCACCTCCCTTCCCTGCCCATCCCCCCGGTTCATCCCATACACCGGCCCCAAGCATCCTATATCCTGTATTGAACATAGACTGGTGCTTCATCTCCCATATGATTGTATACATGTTTCATTGTCCTTCTCCCAGATCTTCCCACCCTCTCCCTCTCCCTCTGAAGCCACCAGTCCGTTCTATACCTCTGTGTCTCTTATATTGTCTCACTTTCGGGGTCATCATTATTGTCTTCTAAATTCCATATATATGTGTCAGTATACTGTATTGGTGTTTTTCTTTCTGGCTTACTTCACTCTGTATCAACCCCCGCAGAGCAGAATTTTGCCTGTGTTGTTTGTGGCTATAAATCCAGTGCCTCGAATGATACATGGATTAAAAAAAAAGTTATTCAAAAGATGAAATGCAAAATGTAAGAATGTAAAAAGTGTTCAGAAAAAGGAGCATTGGTTTGGGTTCAGTAGATAGAGCAGGCCCAGCACACCCATCCCTGTTTCTGGAGTCGCCCTGACTCCTGCTCACATGGACGTGTCCTCCCTGCTTTTGTTTGTCTACCAGATTCATCCAGCACTTCAAACATCCTTTGGCACTTTATCCTAGTTATTTTCTTTGATCCTGAAGCCCAAAGAGATCGCCCACTCCTTCAAACTCTCATAAAGCATTTACGAGGCCTTTGTTGTACACTTCAGTGAAGGAAGGTGGGAAAAAATGAGCCAAGGTCTTTTTGAAAGTACCTCATTTAATCTCTAAAATAAACCCAGGAACAAATTATATTATTTTCTCTCTCTCTCTCTCTCTCTTTTTTTTTTCAACAGTAGTGACTACCAGCACAAGGCTAAAAAATTTATTGAAGAGCCCAGGGCTGTTTAGACATGGATCTGGAATGATACTCATGTCTTCAAATTCCATCTCACTTGCAGCAGCTCATGCCACTCTCCCTTTTTTTCTCATTTATCCCTACAATGCTTCCCTTGGTGTAGGCTTGGTTGACTCACATCTTGCCTCGTAAGTGGATTTCAAACTTGAGGAGGACCGTGAGCTTTATATGACCCACTCTGGATGTTGCTTACTTTTCACAAGACAGTTACTCAAACCTGTCTGCTAGATCAATAGTGAATGACAGGAATTCCCTGATGGTCCATTGGAGAAGAATCCACACTCCCAATGCAAGGGACCTGGGTTCTATCCCTGGTCAGTGAGCTAGATGCCACATGCCTCAACTAAGACCCAGCACAACATAAGTAAGTAAGTAAATACATATTTTAAAGAACAATGAATGAGATCAATCTCATGTCCACAAAGTCTGTGTATGACTTCCTTGCTTCCATTGTACAAATGAGGACCCCTACTTCCTCCCCTTCTTGCCAATCACACCAGTCTGAGCTGGAAAGGCATGCGAGGGCTTGGACTTCATAAAGCTAGGGCTTCGAATATGATAGACTCTCTCTGTTTAATAAGCCCACTGTATATATATTTTAGAATTCCAAATTTAAATCCAACAAATATTTGCTGAGCACTATCAGCAGAGATATGAAAAGATTAAAGGAGAGGGTGAGAGGAAATGAAAATGAAGATTCTGTGACTTCCTAGAGGATGGGAAGGTGGTAAATGTGACTCAGAAATAAGGCTGGGCCAGAAGGCTCTTGAGGACCAGTTTAGCACTGGGACCCATGTTTCCTGGGCTCCAGACCATGTTACATGGGAAGCTGTCAGTGCAGAAGCTGATATAGGCTTGCTGGGGTGCCCAGCCAGTGGCCTGAACTTCCTCTCGCCCAGGAGGTGCATTTAGGCATGTTTGAGAATCAGCCTGTCAGTGGCCACAGGGCAGATGGCGTCACCTGGCACTGGTGAAATTGACCTGCAAGTCTTAGGCTCCTTGGGGCTGTGCCCGGACCATGAGGCTCTAGCTATAGAATGTGACTCTTCCCCTTTAAGAGCCCAAAAGGTGAGCCCAAGAGATTGATTTAGATGAACATCACATTCATTTTCCCAGGTGGCTCAGTGGTAAAGAATCCTCCTGCCAATTCAGGAGATGCATGAAATGCGGGTTTGATCCTTGGGTCAGGAAGATCCCTTGCAGGAGGATATGGCACCCCACTCCAGTATTCTTGCCTGGAAAATCCCATGGACAGAGGAGCCAGGTGGGTTACAGTCCACAGGGCAGCAAAGAGTCAGACATGACTAAGCACACACACACATATATTCCTTGATGCCATCCTTGTACAGACTCAGTGGGTCTCCAGGTGGGCAGTGGGTCAGATCTCCAAAACATCCATTCTTGGTTTGTTTTGGCTTTTGCTTCAAATTTCAGTGTTGTTGCTTTGGTTTCTGTGTGATTTCTAATCCACTCTGTCTTTCCCCCGTGGTTGGCTTGGTCTCCTGGTTGGAAGAGTCACTCTTTGAACTTCTAGCCATGTTTTCTTGTTATACTTCAGCTCTGGACTCCAAACCATGGGCTCAGCCTAAGCCTTTGTGTTTTGGGAAGGAGCAGCAGGGGACTCCCCTGGTGGTCCAGTGGCTAAGACTCCTTGCTCCCAAGGCAGGGGACCACGGGCTCAACTCCTGGTCAAGGAACTAGATCCCACATGCCACACCTAAGACCGAACACAGCCAAATAATAAATAAAAATAAATATTAAAACAAATAAATAAAGCCTAGTGGTCCTGTCCCAGATCAGTTGCAGCTTCTGTAATTACAACCTCCTTCTAAATCTCCCTTCCTGGGTGCCCACAAACCTTTGTGAGCCAGGCCAACCTCCCCTCCAGCCCTGTTTCTGCCGAGCCCACTCTGTCCTTGAACTGTTTTGCTTGGGTCATCAAGAAGGAAACCTTCGGTGCATTTCAGTTCTCTAAGTCAAGTTTGCCGAGATGCTGCCGGGCTCCTTCTCGGTGATGATTTATGCATGGTAAGTGGAAAAGCATGCTGTTTTCATTCCTTTTAAAACCAAGTAAGACCTGGGGGGAGAACATTGTATCTATATCTGTGTCAGTTCCTTCCCTGTATATGTGTCTTTTTCTCTATCTGAATCTGTGTGGCTACATCTATATTTGTATGGGTAGGGATCCGGTGGCGTGAACTTAGGAGTCCAGCAGAGCCTTGCCACAGCATTGTCTATAATTTATATTTGACCTAGTAGAAGTTGACACTTATTTGCAATGCAAAGATGCAGAGTTGCATTATGCCCTTCAAGAAAGATCTGTGTAAATACAGGCAACCCCTTCAAGTGAAATAAAAATATAGGATGTTTGTCTTTGTGCTACAGAGATGAAGATATTCAAATCTCCTCGGGATAATACTCACTGGGAAATGAGAAGAGCCACTAATGGAATGACCTTGGGCATGTCCTTCAAGCACTCAGGACCTCGGATTCTTCAAAAGGGAAAAAACAAAAAGATTTAGACCAGATGACCTCTAAGGGAAACCTATGACAAAGAAGCTTCTGATTTTTGGCTGGCATTTAAAAAAAATATTTATTTTTATTTGAAGGATAATTGCTTTACAATATGTTGTTGGTTTTAGCCATAATACATCAGCATGAATCCGGCATAGGTATACATATTTCTCCTCCCTCTTGAACTTCTCTCGTACCTCCCACCCCTTGACTGGCATTTTTTGATAAGTCATTTTTTTAGTCCAAATCTAGTCTTACAGATTCTACTTAGGAAATTACAACTGCAGGTTGAAGAACAGGGTCTTCCGGTTCTGGGTTGTGTGTCAGTCAAGGTCTAGCTAGGAAACCATGCAAGGTGGTTTAACAAAGGGGGTTTGATACAAGGAACAAGTGTGTTGGAAGCACTGCAGAGCCAAATGGGGTGGTGAGGAAACCCCCAGTTGGCAACAGCAGGGATTCACCACCATCTTTGGGCTGCAAGCACCGAGCGTGGTGGGGGTTTTGCCTGAGCACAAGATCTGGGGCTTCGGGGGGGGGGGGGGG
>SJYC01073575.1:0-15150 GCA_006408675.1 Madoqua kirkii
AGTGACACG
Organism: Madoqua kirkii; assembly: GCA_006408675.1. NCBI lineage: Eukaryota > Metazoa > Chordata > Mammalia > Artiodactyla > Bovidae > Madoqua > Madoqua kirkii. Next base: position 10 of record SJYC01073575.1, read on the forward strand.
CTGGCAAGAGCTGAGGCCACTTCAGGGCAGAGTTACTGCCACCAGTGCCTCTCAAAGCCAAGGAGAGAGAAGTAGAAAGGGATTGGCTGATTTCTGCGTCTCAGTCCCCAGGTGATCTTGGACACTCACAGAATCCAGACCTTGAGGGAGTCTGGGATGCATTATTTGCAGGATCCCTGGGGCTTCTTAGGTGGCACCAAGGTAAAAGAATCTGCCTGCCATTGCAGGAGATGTGAGAGCTGCAAGTTCAATCCCTGGGTCAGAGAGATCTCCTGGAATAGATGGCAACTCACTCTGCTATTTTTGCCTGGGAAATCTCGTGGACATAAGAGCCTGGGAGGTCACAGTGCGTAGGGTGGCAAAGAGTCGGACACGACTAGCAACTGAGCATACACAAGCAAAGGTGGGGGGAGGGTGGGGCCTAGGGCAGGCAAGCAGTTGACTGATACAGGCAAAGAAGGATGCACTCAAATATACAGTCGTGTATTATACTTACACACACACACACACACACACACACACACACACACACACACAGGGCTGTGCCAGGTTTTCGTTCCAGAATGCTGGATCTTTCGTTTTGGCAGGCAAACTCTTAGCTGCAGCATATGGGATCAGGTTTCCCGACCAGGGATCAAACCTGGACCCTCTGCATTGGAAGCGTGAGGTCTTAGCCCATGGACTGCGAGGGAAGTCCCAGAAGCTCCTTTCAAAGCATCTAAGACTGCCATCCTAGCCTGGCTTTCCAGTGACCTGGCTGCCTGAGATGAGGCTCAGAGATGGAAAGATGTTTCTAAGGCCTTTCCAACCCCTATCACTCTCATTGCTCTGAGAAACAAATTCGAGATTCTCAAACAATTTTGTGAGATTTTCAATCAGTAATTACAAGTTCTGATTACTTGCCCTGTGCTGAGCAGTCTATAGGTGATATTTCTTTCTATCCTTTGACTAATCTGCTTGAAAGATATAAACACCCCTGTTTTACAGGTGAAGAAAAAAGGTCAGCAAGGAGGAGTCATGTGCCCAAGGGCTCCGGCTGGCTGTGTGGGAGACAGGATTGGACCCAGGGCACTGAGTCTCTAAAGGTCCCTGTCAAACAGCGGCAAGGTCAAGTCTAGCGGAACTCACTGTTTTAGAAGGACTGTCAGTTTGATGTCTGGAAACGAAAGCTTTCAAATGCCAAGAAGCTGTGGCAACAGCACTCTCAGGCAGGGAACAGCCACAGGACTTCCAGCCTTCCGAGAGGCATGGACCAGGAGGACAGCTCCCCTCCCTGCCAGCCTCTGCCATCCTGGGGGCTTCAAGGCTTCTTTTACCCACCCTCCCATTAAAATTTTTTAAACTTGTAATTTTATATTGGAGTATAGCTGATTAACAGCGCTGTGATTATTAGTTTCAGGTGACAGGAGAACGGCTCAGCCATACACATACGTGTGTCCATTCTACCCTAAACTCCCACCCTGTCCAGGCTGCCACATCACGCTGAGCAGAGTTCCCTGTGCTAGACAATAGGTCCTTGCTGGCTATCCACTTTAAATACAGCAGTGTGTACATGTCCATCTCAAACTCCCTGTCTCCTGGGGGCTTCAAGGCTTCTAATTCTTCCTGGCAGCTTTGTTGGACGCACGCACTTCTTGGTCCCTATAACCAGATTTTTTTTTTTTTAATTTACAGAATCACACTCGGCCTGCGAATGTGGCTGTGAAAAGTACGATATTACAGATGCTATTTGAAAGGAGTTGCTGAGTAAGGCCATTACAGCCCAGAGTAAAAATGAGGTGGGGGAGATAAGCGAATTGTTTTTCTCCTTCTGAAAAGACAGAAGGCTGGTGGCAGGGACGGGAAAGAACAGTCGTTTCAAGCCATCAGGGTAAGGCAGGATCCGGAGAAAGGTGGAGTATTACTGAGTGGGAGACACACGGCAGACAGATGAGTCCCAGCGGCTGGTGCTCCAGGAGATGAAGACAAGAGGCAAGTGGACAGCTGCTTGGAATTGAGAAACCCAGGCCCCATGGGCTCCTGCCCCCTTCACACAAACTTGTCGGGATGAAGACGATGGCAATACAGATCAGGGCTGAGCTTGGAGGAAGCATCCACACATGTTTGGGAAGACTTAGGAAGCATTCAGGAATTTGACCAGGGTTCAGAGCTTATGTGTAGGCTTCCCCCGGCAGCTCAGACGTAAAGAATCTGCCTGTAATGCAGGAGCTACAGGAGCCATGGGTTTGATCCCTGGGTGGGAAGATCCTCTGGAGGTATTCATGGCAATCCACTCCAGTATTCTTGCTTGGAGAATCCCATGGACAGGGGAGCCTGGCTGGCTACAGTCCATAGGGTCGCAAAGAGTTGGACACGACTGAAGTGACTTAGCATGTACACGTGCAATGCTTATACATAGGGTCCCTATAAAGAGGATACTTTACTCCCTTATTCTTTTTTAAATTGATTAATGGTGCTAATAATACTCATCTAGTAGGGTAGAGGTGAGGATTAAATGAGGTAACTGACAGAAAATTGCTCTATTAATTGATCAGAAACTTTGAACAATTATTGCTGAATATGTCTCCTCTGTGTGCTCAGCTGCTAAGTCATGTCTGACTCTGTGGGATTCTATGGACTGTCTGTGGGATTTCCTAGGCAAGAATACTGGAGTAGGTTGCCATTTTCTCCTCCAGGGGATCTTCCCGACCCAGGAATTGAAGCTGAGTCTCCTGTGTCTCCTGCATTGGCAGGTAGATTATTTACTACTGAGTCATATGGGAAGCCTCATGCCTCTTCTGCACAGGCCCTAAAATCACATCGCTTAAAGCTGTTTAGAATGTGAGGGATGACATATTGTCCCTTGCCAGTCAGACCCAAACCAGCCCTTGATTCAATTTTACAGGAAATGTAACCAAGCAAGAGGATGCCCCCAGATGCACTGGTGAGCCCAATAGTAGCTGGGGACAAGAAGACCAGGGGCATGAAAGACCATATGAGGGACATCATGTAGGACCAGGTGTAGGATGTCAGAGTAGAGCTTGGTGGGATTAAAATGTCTATGCAGCCACAAAGGGCACAGTTATTACCAATTCTTAGGCATTTAGGAAAGGTAGACTCCAGTGCAATCAAAAAGAAGACTTACTAATAATTTGAGTTATCTGATGGTTGGATGGACTGCCTTGTGAAGTAGTGAGTTCCCCATCATTGGAGGTATGCAAACTGAGGTAGAATATTATGGAAGAGAGATTAGGCATTAAGAGTTCTGGATGGTGCTGGGGATCCCTCAATAGTATCTTACTGTGATTTTGGGGGGACTCTGCCTCAAAATGACTTGCTTCTCAGTAAAGATTCAGTTTGATGGTAGGAAGTGACCCAGATAAAGAGGGACCCCAAAGAAGGTCTGATTCCCTGGTGGCTCAGTGGTAAAGAATCCACCTGCCAGTGCAGGAGACATGGGTTTGATCCCTGGTATGGGAAAATCCCACATGCTTCGGAGCAGCCAAGCCTGTGAGCCATAACTACGAGCCTTTGCTCTAGAGCCTGGGAGCCGCAACCAGTGGGCCTGCACGTGGCAGCCACTGCAGCCCACGTGCCTAGAGCCCCTGCTCAGCAGCAGGAGAAGCCAGTGCGATGAGAAGCCCGTGAGCCTTGCGGGTCCCAGTACATGGGGTGTGGGTTCAAACCCCACTGGGAGAGCTGAGACCCCACGTGCCTCGTGGCCAAAAAAGTTAAACCTAAAACAGAAATTTTGTCTAGAACCACAACTAGAGAGTGGCCTCTGCTTGCAACTAGAGAAAAGCCTGTGCAGCAATCAAGGCCCAGCACAGCCAAATAAACAAATTTTAAAAAAGAAAAAAGAAAGGCACCTAGAGCTCTTGACGGAGAAGGTGACGGCACCCCACTCCAGTATACTTGCCTGGAAAAATGCCATGGATGGAGGAGCCTGGTGGGCTGCAGTCCACGGGGTCACCAAGAGTCGGGCATGACTGAGCAACTTCACTTTCACTTTCCACTTTCATGCTTTCACCTTTCACTTTCATGCATGGGAGAAGGAACTTGCAACCCACTCCAGTGTTCTTGCCTGGAGAATCCCAGGGATGGGGGAGCCGTGTGGGGTTGCACAGAGTTGGACACGACTAAAGTGACTTAGCAGCAGCAGCAGCAGCAGCAGCAGCAGCAGCAGCAGCAGCAGCAGCAGCAGTGAGGGAAGTCCCAGAAGCTCCTTTCAAAGCATCTAAGACTGCCATCCTAGCCTGGCTTTCCAGTGACCTGGCTGCCTGAGATGAGGCTCAGAGATGGAAAGATGTTTCTAAGGCCTTTCCAACCCCTATCACTCTCATTGCTCTGAGAAACAAATTCGAGATTCTCAAACAATTTTGTGAGATTTTCAATCAGTAATTACAAGTTCTGATTACTTGCCCTGTGCTGAGCAGTCTATAGGTGATATTTCTTTCTATCCTTTGACTAATCTGCTTGAAAGATATAAACACCCCTGTTTTACAGGTGAAGAAAAAAGGTCAGCAAGGAGGAGTCATGTGCCCAAGGGCTCCGGCTGGCTGTGTGGGAGACAGGATTGGACCCAGGGCACTGAGTCTCTAAAGGTCCCTGTCAAACAGCGGCAAGGTCAAGTCTAGCGGAACTCACTGTTTTAGAAGGACTGTCAGTTTGATGTCTGGAAACGAAAGCTTTCAAATGCCAAGAAGCTGTGGCAACAGCACTCTCAGGCAGGGAACAGCCACAGGACTTCCAGCCTTCCGAGAGGCATGGACCAGGAGGACAGCTCCCCTCCCTGCCAGCCTCTGCCATCCTGGGGGCTTCAAGGCTTCTTTTACCCACCCTCCCATTAAAATTTTTTAAACTTGTAATTTTATATTGGAGTATAGCTGATTAACAGCGCTGTGATTATTAGTTTCAGGTGGACAGGAGAACGGCTCAGCCATACACATACGTGTGTCCATTCTACCCTAAACTCCCACCCTGTCCAGGCTGCCACATCACGCTGAGCAGAGTTCCCTGTGCTAGACAATAGGTCCTTGCTGGCTATCCACTTTAAATACAGCAGTGTGTACATGTCCATCTCAAACTCCCTGTCTCCTGGGGGCTTCAAGGCTTCTAATTCTTCCTGGCAGCTTTGTTGGACGCACGCACTTCTTGGTCCCTATAACCAGATTTTTTTTTTTTTAATTTACAGAATCACACTCGGCCTGCGAATGTGGCTGTGAAAAGTACGATATTACAGATGCTATTTGAAAGGAGTTGCTGAGTAAGGCCATTACAGCCCAGAGTAAAAATGAGGTGGGGGAGATAAGCGAATTGTTTTTCTCCTTCTGAAAAGACAGAAGGCTGGTGGCAGGGACGGGAAAGAACAGTCGTTTCAAGCCATCAGGGTAAGGCAGGATCCGGAGAAAGGTGGAGTATTACTGAGTGGGAGACACACGGCAGACAGATGAGTCCCAGCGGCTGGTGCTCCAGGAGATGAAGACAAGAGGCAAGTGGACAGCTGCTTGGAATTGAGAAACCCAGGCCCCATGGGCTCCTGCCCCCTTCACACAAACTTGTCGGGATGAAGACGATGGCAATACAGATCAGGGCTGAGCTTGGAGGAAGCATCCACACATGTTTGGGAAGACTTAGGAAGCATTCAGGAATTTGACCAGGGTTCAGAGCTTATGTGTAGGCTTCCCCCGGCAGCTCAGACGTAAAGAATCTGCCTGTAATGCAGGAGCTACAGGAGCCATGGGTTTGATCCCTGGGTGGGAAGATCCTCTGGAGGTATTCATGGCAATCCACTCCAGTATTCTTGCTTGGAGAATCCCATGGACAGGGGAGCCTGGCTGGCTACAGTCCATAGGGTCGCAAAGAGTTGGACACGACTGAAGTGACTTAGCATGTACACGTGCAATGCTTATACATAGGGTCCCTATAAAGAGGATACTTTACCTCCCTTATTCTTTTTTAAATTGATTAATGGTGCTAATAATACTCATCTAGTAGGGTAGAGGTGAGGATTAAATGAGGTAACTGACAGAAAATTGCTCTATTAATTGATCAGAAACTTTGAACAATTATTGCTGAATATGTCTCCTCTGTGTGCTCAGCTGCTAAGTCATGTCTGACTCTGTGGGATTCTATGGACTGTCTGTGGGATTTCCTAGGCAAGAATACTGGAGTAGGTTGCCATTTTCTCCTCCAGGGGATCTTCCCGACCCAGGAATTGAAGCTGAGTCTCCTGTGTCTCCTGCATTGGCAGGTAGATTATTTACTACTGAGTCATATGGGAAGCCTCATGCCTCTTCTGCACAGGCCCTAAAATCACATCGCTTAAAGCTGTTTAGAATGTGAGGGATGACATATTGTCCCTTGCCAGTCAGACCCAAACCAGCCCTTGATTCAATTTTACAGGAAATGTAACCAAGCAAGAGGATGCCCCCAGATGCACTGGTGAGCCCAATAGTAGCTGGGGACAAGAAGACCAGGGGCATGAAAGACCATATGAGGGACATCATGTAGGACCAGGTGTAGGATGTCAGAGTAGAGCTTGGTGGGATTAAAATGTCTATGCAGCCACAAAGGGCACAGTTATTACCAATTCTTAGGCATTTAGGAAAGGTAGACTCCAGTGCAATCAAAAAGAAGACTTACTAATAATTTGAGTTATCTGATGGTTGGATGGACTGCCTTGTGAAGTAGTGAGTTCCCCATCATTGGAGGTATGCAAACTGAGGTAGAATATTATGGAAGAGAGATTAGGCATTAAGAGTTCTGGATGGTGCTGGGGATCCCTCAATAGTATCTTACTGTGATTTTGGGGGGACTCTGCCTCAAAATGACTTGCTTCTCAGTAAAGATTCAGTTTGATGGTAGGAAGTGACCCAGATAAAGAGGGACCCCAAAGAAGGTCTGATTCCCTGGTGGCTCAGTGGTAAAGAATCCACCTGCCAGTGCAGGAGACATGGGTTTGATCCCTGGTATGGGAAAATCCCACATGCTTCGGAGCAGCCAAGCCTGTGAGCCATAACTACGAGCCTTTGCTCTAGAGCCTGGGAGCCGCAACCAGTGGGCCTGCACGTGGCAGCCACTGCAGCCCACGTGCCTAGAGCCCCTGCTCAGCAGCAGGAGAAGCCAGTGCGATGAGAAGCCCGTGAGCCTTGCGGGTCCCAGTACATGGGGTGTGGGTTCAAACCCCACTGGGAGAGCTGAGACCCCACGTGCCTCGTGGCCAAAAAAGTTAAACCTAAAACAGAAATTTTGTCTAGAACCACAACTAGAGAGTGGCCTCTGCTTGCAACTAGAGAAAAGCCTGTGCAGCAATCAAGGCCCAGCACAGCCAAATAAACAAATTTTAAAAAAGAAAAAAGAAAGGCACCTAGAGCTCTTGACGGAGAAGGTGACGGCACCCCACTCCAGTATACTTGCCTGGAAAAATGCCATGGATGGAGGAGCCTGGTGGGCTGCAGTCCACGGGGTCACCAAGAGTCGGGCATGACTGAGCAACTTCACTTTCACTTTCCACTTTCATGCTTTCACCTTTCACTTTCATGCATGGGAGAAGGAACTTGCAACCCACTCCAGTGTTCTTGCCTGGAGAATCCCAGGGATGGGGGAGCCGTGTGGGGTTGCACAGAGTTGGACACGACTAAAGTGACTTAGCAGCAGCAGCAGCAGCAGCAGCAGCAGCAGCAGCAGCAGCAGCAGCAGCAGCAGAGCTCTTGACTCCCAGGCAAGGCTAGTGACAGCAGTGTTCTTGGCTTCTGGGACTAGTGAGAACTTTCCTAGCTGTTTGATGCAATACACCTACCCCCAACCCTCACCCTGCAATGGTTTTGATGTCTATCATAGCTTATCCTTACAAACATCCTACGAAATAAAGTAGGCAGATAGTCATATTCCCATCTAACAAGTGGTCAACCAAGGAAGAAAAAATAAAATGTGAAAGTGAGGTCACTCAGTCATGTCTGACTCTTTGTGACCCCGTGGACTGTAGCCCACTAGGCTCCTCTGTCCATGGGATTCTCCAGGCAAGAATACTAGAATGGGTTGCCATTTCCTTCTCCAGGGAATCTTTCTGACCCAGGGATCAAACCCAGGTCTCCTGCATTGCAGGCAGATGCTTTAACCTCTGAGCCACCAGGGAAGTCCAAAATAACTTCACAAACTGCAGATTGTGACTGAGTGGGATCTGAGGAGATCAGTTGTGCCAAACCTCTCATTCTACAGATGGGAAAACTGAGACCCTGAGATGCAGCCTCTTGCCCAAATTTCATTGGGCTAAATCATTCTTTGCATAATATCCCACAGTTATCACTGTAGACTTGTGGGAAGGATCTGATACGGCTTTCACTGAGAGAGAAGAGACTGTGGATCAAGAAGAGATTGTGGGGGGCTTCCCCGGTGGGCCACTGGTTAGGACTTGGCCTAGGGTGCGGTTCAAACCCTGGTGTGAGAGCTAAGATCCCACATGCCTCGCAGCCAAAAAACTAAACATAAAACAGAAGCAATGTTGTAACAAATTCAAAAAGTCTTTAAATATGGTCCACATGAAAAAAAAAGATTGTGGACCCTCGTTCTCTGACTGGTGGCAAAGTGTTTGGGGCCTTTGTGGGAAACGTTTCCAGATAAATGGAGAATTTCTGGAATCCAGCAGAATTAGAGGTCTGATGGAGAAGCAACCACAGAGGACTAGGGTGATCCCTGGCCAGGTCAAAGATGCTCTCCTGTGCTCTGGTAGAAACTTTGGGGGAAGCCTGGAGCAGCAGAAAGGGTAAAGTAGGCAGTGGCAAAGCAGCTCACTGGGGACAGTCTGCCACTCGACACAGCGTTATCGATGTAATTACACAAAGGACAAGTTTTCTATTTGAAAAAAGAGCCAGAGTACAAGAGGCACCTCCCGCCAAAACAACAGCTATGTTGGCAGCACCAGTCACTCCTGCTGCTGCTGGTGGTGCCCAGGCATCCTGGCACGAGCTGGCTTTATGGATCCCAGCTGGGCAGAATGAACGAGAACTCTGCCTCTCTACTGACCCCAGGGCAGTACACAAGAGGTAGGTTCTGTTTAATCACTTTCCAGCCTGATCAGAAAGCGAGACAGAAACAGCTCCGAGGTTAGAGGACCTGGCAAGATGGTAAAATGAACAAGGCAGTATTTTTATCCTGAGACTGTGATATGAAGGAGACAAAAGGATGTTTTATATATACCTATACTTTTGGTCTCGTCGAGTGGCACGCATGCGTGCTAAGTTGCTTCAGCTCTGTCCAACTCTTTATAACCCTGTGGACTTTAGCCTGCCAGGCTCCTCTGTCCGTGAGATTCCTTAAGGCAAGAATGCTGGAGTAGGCTGCCATTCTCTCCCTCAGGGGATCTTTCCAACTCAGAGATCGATTCCGGTCTCCTGCATCGCAGGCAGATTCTTTACCATCTGAGCCGTCAGGGAAACCCTATTAATATACGACACGCAAAATATTTTTCAGAGTGTGTACACAGTGTGTAAGCATAATAAAAAATGTAAAACTATGTTATCTAAGTTTCCTTCTATCAGGTGAATGTGATTCAGTTCACAGAACTTCAGCATGTATTAAGAACCCAAAGTGTGTGTAGATCATCCTGCTTTGTCCTGTATAACAGTCCAGGTGGAAACAAACAAACAAGCTACAAAGGCTTGGTCCTTCTCTTAGGAGGCTGAACCCTCAGTGGAGGATGTGAGAGGAGTGTATAGACACGTTCATAGATGACCATCCCAGGAAGCAGAAGGTAGATTGAGGCATAATATCCATATACACAAAAAAGTGTGTGAGAGTGAGGAAGATCTGAATCCCAGATGGTGGAATGAGGAAGACTGGATGGACAGGGAGTTACCTGAACTGGCTTCCAAGGCCAGTACAAAGCGGCGGGCTCACAGCTGGAAAGAATTACCCGGGCAACGAGAAGGGGCGGGGCCACAGCCCAAGGCACGTGCAGCCTGTGCTTCTGGGGGCGGGGTGGGGAGGGTGGAAGGCAGAAGGAAGGAGAACCCTTTCCTGCATCTCCAGCCTCTCCCTGAATTCGATGGCGGCTTCTCTCCAGCTCTCCTGACCAGGTGTAAGCGTTGAGGTTGAGGGCTCGCTGCTGCCCTGAGGCACTACCGTGGCCTTTGAGACCTAATCAGGGTAAGTGAGATTCCGGCTGAGGCCCTGAACTTTGCGCTTTGTACCCTGTCCCTTTTGACCCTTTGACTTTGGGGTTCAGTTTCCTCTCCTGTCACCCATACCTCGTGCCTGTTGCAGTCATTCCATACATTAAACACAAGCACATACGTTAAAAAAAAAAAAAAAGAAAAAGAAGCGACCCATAAATATTACTTCTCCTTGAGAAGACCACATATGCATGTGTGAGACATTGTGTCCCAAAGAACCATAGTTCTCAGTTAGAATTTAGGTTTCTTTTCTACTAAAAGGGGAGGCGATGAGTGCAAACTTCTTGGTGCCAGAATCACTTGTTCTTCACGTAAATCTAGTCACAGTGTCCCTATCAACCTAACCTCCAGCAAGACAAATGGTATTCTCTGTTTTGCAACTTTTAGGAATGGAGAAGTGTTATACCCTCAAGGGTCAGAGCCTTGGGAATGGCCCTCTTGTATTTCAGGGTACAGACAACATTCTTATCTTGCAGCAAAAGCAATAGATAAGAAGGTTAAAGTAAAGGAAACAGATTCAATATGGAGTCCGGTTTATTCTTCTCTATTACAAAACTCTTGCAGAGTACACTGAACCAGAAGCAAAGCTGGGCCAGGTTATTACCAGGAAGGTACCCACAGGCTGTTTTTATTGCTCACCTGGGAATTTTCTTTGCTATATGTTGGAGAGTGTACCTCCCAGTTTACAGAGAAGCCATTTAGGAGGTGCAGTTATTTGCAAAATTAATTTTGAGCACTTGAACTTTTTGCCAAGGATGATATAAATGGAGAGGTTATTTTTTTTTCTCTTGCGATGTTTTGGGGACAATTTGTAATGGATGAGCATTTTATTAAAAAGGGAGCAGTTACTTTTCTCTTATCCACAAACTCTGCATAGGTAGCAAAATGTAACTCCAGGCTGATATGCAAACACGGCAGATATCTTGCTCTAGAATTCCATTCACGCGTCAAGCTCATCTCATGAATTGTCCTTACTAACTCTGAAACAGGGAATAAAGAGGATCTCAAACTGCCTCCTGGATCCTGGCCAAGATACTTCAAATATTTGATATGACATAATACAAATGGTGTGTTTTATTCCCCTAGAGGTCAGAGGAGGGAAGTTCCTGACCGTATAATTGTATTCTGACCTTCTGAAATTTACCCTGCTGAAATTTGCCCTCTTGAAATTTTCTTGTGCTTTGCATGGGTAATGCCTTGCTTTTCCTTCTGAGTGAGAGCCTTGTGCTGGATCGAAGAAAGATGGAGATTTCTCATTTTATCCACACACCACTGGCCAAGGTAGATAGTTTCTGCTCTAACAATGGTGGTCCTCTGTGTCGTTTGAGGATTTAGGGCAGCTTCTGTGTCTGCTGTTAAATGAATGGAACCAATGGTGATGGAGCAAACAATAACACCCCAGTGATATAAGAGCAGTCTTGCATGCCTGAAACACAGGCTGTGAATCAGGACCCCAGTGTACATGTCAACAGCCCAACTTGTTCAGATGTAACCACTGCAGTCTCTAAAGTCAAATACCAACTGGGCTGGAAAAAAAGCAACAGAGGTGGAATTCAGTTAAGTAAAGGGTTAGCTGCTCTTGCATTTGCCTGAATACATCTTGTTCTTAAAATAACTGCACAGTTGAGTTTGAATTGTATTCTTGTGTGTGTTTGGTTTTGTTTACATTTGTGGACTTTTTTTTTTTTAAAGTAGGGCTTTCAAAGGGTAATTTATGTCTGTAATTGCATCCTTAACAAAACTGCCTAATCACCAATTAAAGCAAACATTTCAAAAATAGGTAAAGTGAAAAATAGGTTGTTTTCATTACCACCTCAGATCGTTTCAGTGAATACACCTATGTCCTCCTTAAGACAGACTTAATCTTCCAGGTGGATGAAGAGTCCCTAGAAATAGAAGGCGCAGACCCACAGAACCCCATCCAGCCAGAGTCTTGGAGTCTACAAATTCTTCAGTGTTAGAGGGCTTATTTTTTAGGAGACTATTTCTCTGATGTTTTTAAATTTGTAATATGCTCATACGTACAAGACATTTTAAGAATAAAGTTGTCTTCCCTTAACTTCTCTAGTCAGATTTCCCTTCATAGAGGAAACTACTGTGGTCAATCTAAAGACTATCCTTCCAAACGTTAACAGATGTATAAGATTTAATCTGTTGAACTATACTTATTGCACAACTTGCTTTTTTTAATTCAATGATATAGGTAGAAGTTCTTTCCATGACAAAACAGGTAAGGCTTCCTTCCTTTAAAAAAAAATAGTACATCGAGTTCCATGATATAAATAGACCCTAGCTTACCATGTCATTTTCTTATTGATGACACAGATGATCTTTTAAACTCTTTCCTACTATAATTATGCAATACAAATCCTTGTCTCTGCCATTTTGCATTGATGACAAGCATTTTTCTATGGTAGGTACCTAGAAGTGAAATTTCTGGGTTGAAGGATATGCATATTTTAAATTTTAATAGAAGCTGCCAAACTCATCTCTAAAAATGTTGTACCAATTTATACTTCCATCAACAGTATTTGAGGACCTGTTTCTGTACACCTGAGCCAATACTTGCTATTATTCCTATTTTAATATTTTATAAACTGATGAGTGAAAGTGATATTTCATTGTTCTTTGAACTTGCTTTATAATTTGGTTACTGATGAGAGTGAGTAGCTTTGCATTTGCCACGATCTTTTTGAAGCTGAATTTTTAAATTATATTTTATTTTACTAAATGAGTGCAAGTCTGTAGTATAAAAAGGCAAATAATGCTAAAAGAGTTATAACAAAAGAAAATATCAGCCCTCTGGTTCCCTTTTTCTCTTGTTTCTCCCTGCAAAGACAAAACCTTTCAAATTTTATAATTACTTCTGCCTCTTTTTGCTTCCATATTTCTTACTAATGTGCATGTGTTGCTGTCTTTTGATTCTCCATTTTTGCCCATTATTCAATTTTACTTCTGAGGCGAGTTTTCTAGCCTGAATTTATTCTCTTTTTCTTGCTTAGCATTAGGCACTATATAATAGGGGCTGGGGTTTCTAGGTAAAGAACCAGCCTTTTCTGTTCCCTTATAGGGTAGTTGATGATTTGCATGCGGCAGTCATTCAAGGGGAAGTCCCATCACTTCATGGGAAATAGATGGGGAAACAGTGGAAACAGTGTCAGACTTTATTTTGGGGGGCTCCAAAATCACTGCAGATGGTGACTGCAGCCATGAAATTAAAAGATACTTACTCCTTGGAAGAAAAGTTATGACCAACCTAGATAGCATAGTCAAAAGCAGAGACATTACTTTGCCGACTAAGGTCTATCTAGTCAAGGCTATAGTTTTTCCAGTAGTCATGTATGGATGTGAGAGTTGGACTGTGAAGAAGGCTGAACGCCAAAGAATTGATGCATTTGAACTATGGTGTTAGAGAAGACTCTTGAGAGTCCCTTGGACTGCAAGGAGATCCAACCAGTCCATTCTGAAGGAGATCAGCCCTGGGATTTCTTTGGAAGGAATGATGCTAAAGCTGCACTCACTGGAAAAGACTCTGATGCTCGGAGGCATTGGGGCAGGAGGAGAAGGGGACGACAGAGGATGAGATGGCTGGATGGCATCACTGACTTGATGAACATGAGTCTGAGTGAACTCTGGGAGTTGGTGATGGACAGGAAGGCCTGGTGTGCTGCAATTCATGGGGTCACAAAGAGTCAGACATGACTGAGTGACTGAACTGAACTGAAGTAAGTAAGTAGTGTTGGTTGTTCAGTCGTGCCCAACTCTTTGTGACCCAGTGGACTACAGCCCACCAGGTTCCTCCGTCCATGACATTTTCCAGGCAAGGATACTGGAGTGAGTTGCCATTTCCTTCTCCAGGAGCTCTTCCCAACCCAGGGATCAAATCCAGGTCTCCTGCACTGCAGGCACGTTCTTTACCAACTGAGCTACAAGGAGAGCCCCATTTAAGGGGAAACGCTCTTTAAAGGGTGATAACATATAAGTGAATTGTGACTTTCTCCCTTTCCTTCTCCTTCTTGCTTTGAACACAGATGTAATGGCTGGTGCTTGAGCAATTATCTTGTGATCATAATAGTCACACAACAAATAATAGAACAGAAAAGACAAAGAAATCCAAGGAAACTTTCTATAGAAATTCTCCATCTACTTAATTTTGACTTCCTTAAATTCTGCTAATCACTCATTTTTCCATCTGCATTTTGTTTTTATGTATTGTGCTCACATTTAAAGATGTTCCCTAGTTTCATGGAAAATGAAGGTTTTGTTCCTGTTGCATTTGCTTCATGTAGTTTTATGGTTATTTTTAGAGGCTAAAAGACAAAATATCTTTTCTGTGTTACTGTAAAGCTAGAATTTTGGTGTTTTTAATGTCCTTATGTGTACTGTAATTTGATTTCTACAAAGATTATATACCCTTTCACATTACCAGCAGATTTGTATTAACATATCTATCTTAACTAGTGCTGTCAACATTAAATATCATCATATTAAAAAATGTTTGCTGTTTTCATAAGCTAAAATGGCATCTTTCAAAAATTATTATTTTATTAGTGAGATTTAAGCTTTTTAAGGGCTTCCCTCATAGCTCAGTTGGTAAAGAATCTGCCTGCAATGTGGGAGACCTGGGTTCAGTCCCTGGGTTGGGAAGATCTCCTGGAGAAGGGAAAGGCTACCCACTCCAGTATTCTGGCTTGGAGAATTCCATGGACTGTATAGTCTATGGGGTCACAAAGAGTGGGACATTACTGAGTGACTTTCACTTTCAAGGTTTAAAAAAAATCTCATTATTAATCGTGTATTTCTTTGTGAATTTTATTTTTATCTCATTTGTCTTCTTTTACTGTCTATTTTATCTTTAATATTTTTCTCATTGTTTTTTAAGAACAGTTTATATATTTTCATTAGCCTTTGTATTATTCAATTTTTATAAATATTTATCTCCAATATTTCTTCATTTTTTTATTGTGTCTTATTATTTTTGATATATGGA
>SJYC01073577.1:0-18665 GCA_006408675.1 Madoqua kirkii
TCTAATTTTACTATTTCCTATATACGAGTTCTCACACACTTTTTAGGTCATTTTTGTAGGTAGTTGACATTTTTTGCTTACTATTATAAATATAATCTTACCTTTAAAAGTATTATTGTTGGCATATGGGAAATATCATTTTTTTGCATTTTTACATTTCTTATTACCACTTATCAAAATCTAATAAATTCTGGGAGCATTTAGATTGATTCCTAGTGTATACTGGAATAAAATTAGATTTTAAATATGGCTACCTTTTAGCTTGTAATAATTTTATTAATTGTTCCTGAACTATGTATCTTAATCTCTTTTATACTGTCATACCATTATGGAGGGTGAGAACTATGGGGCAGTCTTCAGTCAACCCCTCACAGGAGGAGAGGCTAGGATTAAGTCTTAGAAGAAGATTAAACTGCTGTCAAGATGAATAGAAAGCATTAGTCACTCAGTCATGCCCAACCCTTTGCAACCCTTTGGACTGTAGGCCCCCCGCCCCCCAGGCTTTTCTGCCCATGGGATTCTCCAGGCAAAAATATTGAGGTGGGCTGCCATTCCCTTCTCCAGGGGATCTTCCCAACCCAGGGATCAAACCCCTGTCTCCTGCATTGCAGGTGGATTCTGTATCAGATATGTTAAGGAGATGGTCAATAGTTTGGTATGACTGGATATATGGTATGACTGGGATTATGACCTTGGACTTGGGTAGCTCCTCTAGGCTGTTCCTGTGCTGTTTTAGCCTAACAGTCTTGGCCACGGCCCCTGACCTTGGATGTGGGGTAACTCTCCTTGGCCACGCTTAGTGCACTGGCTCCCAGCCGCCTGCGTCTGAGGTCAGGGGCGGTGGTCGGGAAGAGCTACCCCACGTCCGAGGTCAGTGGCGACCAGGAGGAGTCACCCCGTGTCCGAGATCGGGGCAGCAGCTGGGAGGAGCAACCCGAAGAGTGGTGGCTGCGCGGGTGCAGGAGGGCTTAGAGGAGCTATCTCACAATGAAGGTCAGGAAGGGTGGTGGTAAGGAGATACCCCTCGTCCAAGGTAAGGAGCAGTGGCTGTGTTTTGCTGGAGCAGCCGTGAAGAGAGATACCCCATGTCCAAGGTAAGAGAAACCCAAGTAAGATGGTAGGTGTTGCAAGAGGGCATCAGAGGGCAGACACGCTGAAACCATACTCACAGAAAACTAGTCAATCTAATCACACTAGGACCACAGCCTTGTCTAACTCAATGAAACCAAGCCATGCCCGCAGGGCAACCCAAGACAGGTGGGTGATGGTGGAGAGGTCTGAGAGAATGTGGCCCACTGGAGAAGGGAATGGTAAACCACTTCAGTATTCTTGCCTTGAGAACCCCATGAACAGTATGAAAAGGCAAAATGATAGGATACCAAAAGAGGAACTCCCCAGGTCATTAGGTGCCCAATATGCTACTGGAGATCAATAGAGAAATAACTTCAGAAAGAAGGAAGGGATATAGCCAAAGTAAAAACAATACCCAGTTGTGGATGTGACTGGTGATAGAAGCAAGATCCAATGCTGTAAAGAGCGATATTGCATAGAAACCTGGAATGTCAGGTCAATGAATCAAGGCAAATTGGAAATGGTCAAACAAGAGATGGCAAGGGTGAATGTCGACATTCTAGGAATCACTGAACTAAAATGGACTGGAATGGGTGAATTTAACTCAGATGACCATTATATCTACTACTGCGGGCAGGAATCCCTCAGAAGAAATGGAGTAGCCATCATGGTCAACAAAAGAGTCTGAAATGCAGTACTTGTAGGCAAAATGATAGGATACCAAAAGTGGAACTCCCCAGGTCATTAGGTGCCTGATATGCTACTGGAGATCAGTAGAGAAATAACTCCAGAAAAAACGAAGGGATGGAGCCAAAGCAAAAACCATACCCAGCTGTGATTGTGACTGGTGATAGAAGCAAGATCCAATGCTGTAAAGAGCAATATTGCATAGGAACCTGGAATGTCAGGTCCGTGAATCAAGGCAAATTGGAAGTTGTCAAACAAGAGATGGCAAGGGTGAATGTCAACATTCTAGGAATCAGCAAACTAAAATGGACTGGAATGGGTGAGTTTAACTCAGATGACCATTATATCTACTACTGCAGGCAGGAATCCCTCAGAAGAAATGGAGTAGCCATCATGGTCAACAAAAGAGTCTGAAATGCAGTACTTGGATGCAACCTCAAAAACAACAGAATGATCTCTGTTCGTCTCCAAGGCAAACCATTCAATATCACAGTTATCCAAGTCTATGCCCCAACCAGTAACACTGAAGAAGCTGAAGTTGAACAGTTTTATGAAGACCTACAGAACCTTTTAGAACTAACACCCAAAAAAGATGTCCTTTTCATTATAGGGGACTGGAATGTTAAGGTAGGAAGTCAAGAAACACCTGGAGTAACAGGTAAATTTGGCCTTGGAATGTGAAATGAAGCAGGGCAAAGACTAATAGAGTTTTGCCAAGAAAATGTACTGGTCATAGCAAACACCCTCTTCCAACAGCACAAGAGAAGACAGTACACATGGACATCACCAGATGGTCAACTTCGAAATCAGATTGATTGTATTCTAGATATTGTCATTCATAAATTCACTGGCCTGAGAGGAACTTCAGGGGTCAGTTAAGACCACAGTCTCTTCTAACAGGTGAGAAATAGACTAAGAGTGAAGGAAAAAAACTCATTCAAGATCATACATTGAGTCACAAATAGATCCAGACAAGGAGTCAGCTCTCCTGATTTCTTTATAATTATTTCTGAAGCAGTCAGGAGGTGCTCTTATAATATGCTTGTGGGCACATAAATAAGCACAAGTTTTTTTCAAGACATTCTAATGACAACAATAAAAACAATTTAAGAAACAATAACGAGGAAGCTTAATTCTCATGACAATCCTAGGAGGTGGATACCATTATTATCTCCACTTTAAAGATGAGGAAACCAAAGCCCAGGGAAGTGAAGTACTTCTTCCCATGTTTAAATAGGCGACAAATGGCAGAGTCGAGGTTTAAACCCAGCATTCTGGCAAGGTGTATCCAAAGTTATTGATTTGGTAGATCCACTTTCAGAGCATTCTGCTAAGAAAAGAATTATGATGCAGAGAACAACACATTTAAAACTGGGTTTCTGACACTGTGTTTCTAAGAACACAGACCTGTTCTGACACAGATCAGAAAAGATATGTCTCTGCCAACCAAGAGCTATCTGCTCCTGGTCAGCTGATATGGGTGCTGTTCGTGTGGTTTGCCACCTGCTCTGAGATAAAGCATTTCAAATGCAGCATCTTGTCTTTCTCAGGGTCAGGACCAAAGAACTTTCTCCTTGGCCTCAGTGCTGTCATCCCCCCAGCATGCGACCTCAGGATGACATGACGCTCTGAGCACTTTGCTCAACCCCAGCCTGGCACCTCTGTGCATCACTCATTCATTATAAGACTCTCACTGTTTGTGGAAAATTGACACACAAATGGAAAAAAAAGGAAGAGTGGGGAGGGGCACATTTCTTCAGCCTAAAAAGATCTGTTCTGTAGGCAGGAGATGGATGACAAAGGGAGAGCTGGGCAGAAGTGGCAAAAAGGCTTATAAGGAAATGTGGCAGTCTATGTGCTTAATGGGGGGATGCCAGACATGAAGACAGGGGGGCAAACCACCTGTCTCCTCCTCCTCACTGCAACAGGGATGTGTATCAGGGATCCTGTAAACACTTCCCAGCAGGAGAGGCTTCTCTCCAAAGCTGGTTCCTTATTTCAAGACATTAAGGAGCTCCGAATATGAGTTCCCTAAAATTTCTCCATTCTGTGCTTTCCACTCAACAATACATTTCTCTTATACATGTACTTTTTTCCTTTTCCTTCCACTTTAAATGTCAAGTGTCTCTTCTCTAGAAGCACTGAACTGAGATAAAGATGATTAGGGGATATTTTTGTCTCATTTAAAGATAACCTGAAGCAAATGGGAATAAATGGACCTACTTGGAGGTTTCACCGCAGTGCACTTCTCCTTCCTGGTTCCTGCCCTCCTGCCTTCCTACTGCAGCAAAGGCTGCCGCGGGAGCTCCCAGCATGGGGAGGGTTAATGTACCCTCCAGGGCCTGCCTTCCAGATATTGAATTCCCACATTAACTCTGATCAGAAGCAAATTACCGTGAAAGGCGCTGATTTCCTGGAAAACTGAAGTGAGGAGCCTGATGGCCAAAATGTGGAAGCCCTTCCTGCCCCGGAATGAGATTCCAGTCGCAGCTCCTCTGTCCCTGCGGCTGTCGAGGTGTGCTCTGGCAGTGCCTTGGAAGCCACCCACGGGCCCCTTTGCCCAATTGAGAAGACACCACACTTTGAGTGGGTCAGCAAGGGGATGTAAAAATCAGCTGACAGGAGCTCAATAGGAACTTATTAACTTTTAATGCAGAGAAGCCAAGGCTGCTTAAATATTTAAAAGTACAATTCATCACTTGAAAGGCCAATGAGGGCTGCAGAGAGATGCTGGTCTTCCGGGATCTTCATTACCAGGATTTTAGCTATCATAGCCTCTTGCACTACGTACTGATTCATACTAACACTTCTCATTTACTGAACACATATTATATGCCAGGCACTACGTGATGAATTTTATAAACATGATGCCATTTCATCTCCACTGTAACTCTGAGAGGCAGACTATGCTCATCGTTTCAATAGATGAGAAAATACAGGTTCAGGGAGGCTGAGGAGTATGCCCAAGGTGACACAGCAAGAAAATGGCAGGGTCAGAGTCTTAACTCAAGTGCGTTAGATGCTAAAAGCCACACTTTTGACTTTTGCATTAATCAGGGTGGAGCATCAGGTACCGTACCTGACCCACCACCACTGCTATAAACAAATGAAAACACAGACAAGACACATGGAACAGCTCTTTCAGATATTGGAGAGTAGACAGTGAGGAGCTGTGATCACTGAGAGCAGAGAGAAAAATGAGTTGAGCCCTAAAGCCCTGGAAGCTTTTCCCCTATTTCCCAGGCCACAGGCTCATGTAAGTAGAAGGGGTAATATAAATGGAAAGGGGTCGTTTCATTGAGTTGAAGAGGCAGATCTGAGTTTGGGGAAACAGAGGCAGCTAGAGACTACAGTGAGAATAACAGAGAAGGAGTTACACAGAGGGACGACTCTGGAAACCTGCACAGAGGGCCCATGAGTCTGTTGCTGAACTATAAGTTCTGAAGACATAAGGTTTAAATCCATGGGGCCAGGCAAAGAATGTTCAAAGAGCACAGATCTCAGAGTCCACAGGGCTGAGCAACTTGAACCTGACCAAGTGAAGTAGAAATCCCCTCACTGAACATTTGGGGTGATAAGTGAAGCCATTTAAGGACAATGCCTTAGAAATGAAGTTAAATTAGCCCTCCAGTAAGTCTACCCTGGCCCTATCATAGCAACACTACGCAACAAACCCAGATGGATCAAGCTGACTTTCGAGGTGAGCTTTTTTAACCACTTGCCAAAACAACTTCAATACTCCCTAAAGGAAGATAATGAAACCTAGAAACTCAAAAACAAAACATCCAAAATGTTCAGCATACAATCAAATACATTATATTATATATAATAACTGTATGGAAAAGAGTACATTCTCCCACTTGAGGGGGGAGGAAAAAACTGAAAAAACTAAATGGGGAGAAAAATCTATTCATATCTATAGATAAATAGATAGTTTATGTGCATATACTGTATAGCAAATTTATATATATGAGGTTGCTTTGTATAAAATACACTGTGAATTTTGTTCTTCAGTCACTAATTTGTGTCTACCTCTTTGTGACCCCTTGGACTGTAGCACTCCAGGCTTTCCTGTCCTTTACTATCTCTCAGAGTTTGCTCAAACTCACGTCCATTGAGTCAGTGATGGCATCCAACCATCTCTTCCTCTGTCACCCACTTCTCCTGTGTTCAATCTTTTCTAGCAGGGTCTTTTCCAGTGAGTTGACTCTTCGCATCAGGTGGCCAAAGTATTGGAGCTTCAGCTTCAGCATTAGTCCTTTCAATGAATATTCAGATTTGATTTCCTTTAGGATGGACTGGTTTGATCTCCTTGCTATCCAAGGGACTCTCAAGAGTCTTGTCCAGTTCCACAGTTTAAAAGCATCAAGTCTTAGGTGCTGTTTAACTCTGCAACCCATGAACTGTAGCCCACCAGGCTCCTCTTTCCATAGAATTCTCCAGGCAAGAATACTGCAGTGGGTAGCCATATCCTTCTCCAGAGTATCTTCCCAATCCTGGGATCGAACCTGAGTCTCCTGCACTACAAGCAGATTCTTTACTATCTGAGCCACCAGGGAAGCCCAATATTGTGAATGTGTGTGTGTGTGTGTGTGTGTGTGTGTATGTGTGAACTTTATAAAGAATAAAGAATTTTTCACTGCCAGACCTGCTGTACAGGAAATGCTAACAAAAATTCTTCAGGTGGGACTTTCAATTCTGCACATGAGGAGAAGGGAAGTCCCCACTCCATCCTGATAACAAGTTGAAAACTGAACAGACTGGAAAAATCAACAATTCTTGGCTCTAAAAACCAAGAACACAGGGCAAACCACTGCTCACAAGATTGCAGAGAAAGACAAATACCAGTCATCACAGCTTACCTGAGCAGAGATTCAAGAGTGGAGACTAATGCAGGAACCAGTCCTGGGGTAGGAAGATCTGAGCTGTAGCTGAGAATTGCTGGAGGCTCAGTATGAACAACACTGAGCATTGAGAACCACAGAGAAGCCCAGACATGCGGAGGCTCCCTCCAGGTTTTTACAGTGAATATTGGAGAAAAATTCCCTCATGCTTCCAGCAGAATAGAGGGGGAGAATCATTTTGAAAAGGTCAAAGCATTCTTTTCTTAATAAAGCCTGCCCTCTGGAGAAACTAATTAACCAGAACCTAACCTGCAGGGGTATTATCACAATCTAACTGACTTAGGCATATGGAAATATCCAACTCCAGCCCCATTCTAGCCATACTGACCCAACTAAGGGGAGGAAAAAAACTGAAGAACACTCATAACATTGATAGTCCAGAGGCACAGGCTCACTAAAACATTAAGACCTAATCACAGTGCTATAGGATGCCTCCTCCACACCTCACAATCACATCACTAAAGGTCTATCTACTACAATTTCTTTGACCCAATACCCCCGGTCAGACTAACAAGAAAAAATTACCAAACAGACTAAAAGGCAAAAGCACAGTTTGAAGAGAGAGAACAAGCATCAAAACCAGACGTGGCAAGGAGTTGGAATTATCACACCGAGAACTTAAAATAACTATGATTAACATGCCAAGGGCTCTAATGGAAAATGTAGGCAGCATGCAAGAACAGACGGGCGATGTAAGCAGAGATACGGAAACCATGCTGCTGCTGCTAAGCCGCTTCGGTCATGTCTGACCCCGTGCGACCCCATAGACGGCAGCCCGTCAGGCTCCCCCGTCCCTGGGATTCTCCTGGAAACCATAAGAATGACAAAAATACTAGAGATCAAAAACACATAAGCAAAATGAAGGATGTCTTTGATAGGCTTATAGTAGACTGGACATGGCTGAGGAAGGAAAATCATAACAAATGAAAACAAAGATTTGCTAAATGAATGACGCACACTGGAAACAGGAGAGATGTGAATAAATATGAGGCATTTTTAGAATTTTTGTTAAAAGGTAACCCTTTAAAGCTAAAATAATATCAATGTAGCACAGGATCTATAACACAGAAAGCAAAAGCTTCATGCCTTTTGATAGCACAAAGGATGGGGTGGGAAAAGTACAAGTATTCTGTCGTGAGGTTCTTACATCACATGTAACATGGTATAGTATTATTTGAAGAGTCTCTGTACTATGTTAATGTTGACTATTGTAAACCATAAAGAAACTTCTAAAAAAATACCAGAACAGAAATATAACTAATAATACAACTGAGAATATAAAACAGAACATTAAAAGAAATGCATATTCTATTCAAAATGTAGCAGATAGAAATGCAGGACAAATACTAATGACACAAATGGAAAAGAAATAGCACTAAAGCATAAAATCCTGGCAGACTTAAATCCAACCATATTTTAGATTTTATCCAGTGCAAATAGTATGAGTAGTCTAATTAAGACGCAGATATTATCAGACTGGCTAAAAATAGAGTCTTAACTCTCTGCTGTTGATAAGAAACATTGACTTTGTACACTAAAGACCCAGATTCAAAAGGATACGAATAGAAAAGAATAAGACAAGATGAAAGGCAAGAAAAGAATAAGACAAGATGTACCATGTAAACATCAATCATAAGAAAGCTAGAGTGGTTATATCAAGATCAGCAAAGTAGACCTCAGGACAAAGATATTATAAGCGATCAAGAAGGACACTTCTTGATAAGAGCCGATTCATATTCTAAATGTGTATGCATCAAATTACCAAGTCATAGAGCTTCAAAGTGCAATGAAGCCCGAAAAGAGAAAACCACAGGAGAAACAGAGAAGTCCACAGTTACATCAGTAAGAATACTGAAGACTTGGACAATATCATCTTAACCTCACTGATATTTGCAGAATACTTTACCCATCAGCAGGAGAATATAGATTCTTTTTAAGTGCACATGGAATGCACATTAAAACAGATCACATGCTATACCACAAAACAAATCTCAACACATTTTTAATAAGGATTGACATCCTACAGAGTATCAACTTTGACCACAGCATAATTAAACAAAAAATCAATAACAGATATCTATACGTATGTGTGTGTGCTAAGTCACTTCAGTCGTGTTCAACCCTTCGCAACCCTATGGATCATAGCCCACCAGGCTCCTCTATCCATGGGGTTTTCCAGGCAGGAATACTGCAAAGAGTTGCCATGCCCTCCACCTGGGGATCTTCACAGTCCAGGGATCGAACCACATCTCTGGCACTGGCAGGCAAGGTCTTTACCACTAACACCACCTGGGAAGCCCAGCAGATATCTATACAACTTCTAAATATTCAGAAACAAAGCAGCTTATATCTAAATAATCTATGGGTCAAAGAAGAAATCACAAGTAATAATTTTTTTAACCTTTTTGAGGTGCATGGCAATGAAAATACTACATATCCAAATTCATAAATTTTTAAGTCATAAAACACTACTTAGAGGGAAATTTACACTCTTCAGTACTTAGAAAAGAAGAAAGAAATATAAATTGCACTAAAAGCTAAAGTTAAAAAGAATAAGTTAACCTCAAAATAAAGGGGACAGAAATAATAAATATAAGAGCTAGGAATCATGTTCTGATAATAGATCATAAGAGAGAAAATTAATAAAAGCAAAACCTGGTTCTTTGAGAGGAATAATACAATTGATAAACCTTTAAATAGACTCATCAAGAAAACAGGAGAGACTCTCAAATCACAAGTATCAAGAATGAAATAAGGGACATCATGACAGATCTTCTTAAAACTTAAGCAATAATAACTCAAAATTGTGAATAATAATGTGCCAATAAATTTGACAGCTTAGACAAAATGGTCTAATTCTTTTAAAGACACAAGTCATCAAAACAAACACAAAGAGAAATAGAAAGTCTTAACCATCCTGTATCTATTGAACAAATTTGAATTTCTAACTAAAAATTTCCCATGAAGGAAATACCAGGCCTAGACTGATTCACTGGTGAATCCTAACTACTTTTTCTCTTTTAGATAATAAAGAATAGCAATGATTGCACAAATTCTTTTGGAAGAGAGAGGAAAGAGCACTTCCCAACTCACTCCTTGAAGGCAGTGCTACCCTGACAACAAAACCAAAGACATTTCAAAAAAAGTCAGCTATAAAGTAATATTCCTCTCAAATGTAGGTACAAAAATCCTTCTAAAGATATCAAATTCAGAAATATGCAAAAGACATCAAGTCCAAGTGGAGTTTGTCCAGAAATCCAAGATTGCTTTAACCTTGGACCAGTTCCCTCAACTGCCAGCACATGTGGTCACGTCCATCACATGGCTCCTGATGAACAATGAACTTCAGAAATCCCTCTCTCTTTCTCTCATTCACTTTACTGGTGTTTGTTGGATGAATAGGATTGTTCATACTTGTTCACACAGGTATGAACAATGGGCCAAGTTCACACATGGCAGCAGACATAAGAACTGAATACAATACCATGGCTACCCTTGAGTACCTGGTCATGCAGTGTAGATGCCTCGTATGGATGGAAGAAAGTATATGAAAGAGGAGAGAAGTCAGAACAAAGGGTGGAGGAGGGAGTCACTCATGTCGGGGCACAGAGGAGGAAGTCATGCATTGCCCCAAAGGGTGATCACAGTAAAAAGACATTCGCTTTTGGCCTTGAGAGACAAGCAGGTTCAAGGTATCTCATCACATGTCATTTATGTTTAGCAATAAATAAATATTTTTGATAGCAGCATAAGCAATGCTCACAAATTTGCCCAACACACTTCTGCATGAGCACATGATCTGCAAGGATCCCGAGTGAATCTGTGTTTCCTCAACTCAGCTGCATACAACTTCAGAGTCAGACCTTCTGTGGATGCTACTCTGTACTTGTCAGGTGGAAAAGCTGAGTAGCGGGGAGCAGCGGGCGTGGGCTGTGCAGAGCTGTCTAGCCCAGAGGAACAGCATCAGCTGAGGCACAGAGGCATGAAAGGCATGTAGAGACTGAAGTCGGGAGGAGCTCCCTGGGGCCAGAGCACAAAGTGTGGGCAAGAAATGGAGAGGGAGGGGCAAAGAGAGGACTGCAAATTCCAGGGTAAAGAGTTTGGACTGCACTCCAGAGGCCAGAGGTGCTCACAGACCTGCTAGTTTTGGCCTTGAGATGCTTCAGGAGCCAGAGCAGGGGCGGACAGGGGAGGACAGGGCCAAGTTGGCCCCTCCCCACTTCAATCTAAGATGCTCTGCTGCTATGAGTTAGAGAGCTGGGGGATCTGTGTAGATCTCGTTTGAGAAAATGAGAGACGATCCTTAATTACAATAAAATGTATATAAAACTATTTAATAAATTATATCTAAGTTCTCTTCCAGCAAAGTCTAGAGTCTTGGCACACAAGATGCAGGCTGGGGAGACCAATGTCCTTTATGCAATCTCCCATGCAGAGACTCATCCCCCATCTGGAGAGCCCTGGGGTGGAGGCAGGAGCCAGGGCTTAGAGGGTACTAAGTAGTATCTCAGCACCCTACCTGTCCCTGGGTTACTAAAGATATCCAACGGGATTATTCTGTTCTGATGGAGCGCTGCCCCTTTCAGAACCCAGCACCCTCTGGAACAGAGTAGATCCAAGAGAGACACTGCTCATATCACCTGGACGAGGCTTTGGGTGGAGTTCAGCCCACCACTCACTGGAAGCTCAGCTCCCATGGCTGGGCCCAGTATCGAGACTGATATTTAAGGACAGTGATTTCATTTCTAGGGGCCCAGCCTTCCCCTACTACCTCCTTAGCCACATACACCAGGCAGAGTGCCCTAGGTCAGGAGCACTGTTATCACGCTTCCAGTAACTCTCCCTCCTGAAAATAAATAGGCACCAACTCACTGCAAGAGGCTAGGAGCCCTCATCACAGGGAGCTTGCACACAACTGGAAATATCTTTAACACCCAGTGGATGGCTGTTCCCCACCCTCACCCTGTGACAAAGTTGTGACAGTCAGAGACATCAATCCTCTGGAACTGAGCTGTGAACCCAAGATTAAGATGGGGCGGGCAATAGAGGTTGGCATGGTGTAAGAGGGTGGCTTTACAATGAAATTATGAAGATTGTTCTCCTGGTAGCATTTCTTCTGTGCCTCCATGGCAGACAGCTCTCTGAGTGACAGCAGATTTGTATTTCATTAGGACACTTTAGGCAAAAGATCAATGATACTCTGAGAATTGCTCTGCTGGTCCACGGCACACAGGAGCCTGGTGAGCAGCCTGCAAAGATCCAGCTAAAATTAGCCAGCTGCTGCAGACACTGGATCACAATCATAGCACATCGATTTCCTGAATGACGCTGGATCCAGGTGACTTTAATTGGTCTCCCTGTTTTGTCCTTGTAAGCAAGGCCCTTTAGCAATGAAGTGGTTCTTTTTCTGTAACGAAGTGGTTCCCTCTCTGGGTAAAGGGAGCTATTTGAAGGCAGGCTAAGAATTGGACAGCAAGCAGGGTTGAATAAGGATGGGAGAGAGCTCTGTGGCCTGAATACCCTTCGGTGACCTGAAAATAGTCTTCAAATATCCTGTACCTAAGGAAAAGCAAAGAGGACTTGCCCAGCCTGTGGGGTCAATCTCTCTGGCTCCATTTTCCCTATCTCTAAAATGGGCATAAAGGGTGAAACCTCATCAATGGATTGTTCAGAGATTTGGTTATTTAATTCATGCAAAGTAATAGGCACAAGGGCTTCCTTGGTGGCTCAGATGGTAAAGAATCTGCCTCCCATGCAGGAGACTCCAGTTCAATACCTAGGTCTGGAAGATGCCCTGGAGAAGGAAATGGCAACCCTTCCTCCAGTACTCTTGCCTGGAGAATCCCATGGACAGAGGAGCCTGGTGGGCTTCAGACCGTGGTGTCACAAAGAGTCAGACACGACTGAAGCGACTTAGCACACACGGGCACACAGTGGGCACTGGGCCTGGCACATAGGAAGCACTCACTGCCTAGAGCTGGTTATCATCATCAGGAGACACCATTTTCCACTGGCCACTCACTGCACACCCTACAGAGTCCACCTGTCTCCCACACCTCATCTCATTGTCCTCAAAGTCAACTTGCAGGGTGCAATTTCCATTTCAGGGAGGAGAGGCCTGAGGTACAGTGAGGTTCAGCAAATTACCACATGGGGACAAGGTGGCAGATCTGGGTTTCAAGTTCAAGTCTGTCAGATGCCTCTATTCTTCCTTCTTTCTACTCAAAGTATGGTTCCTGGACCAGCAGCAGGGGCATCACATAGGAACTTGTGTGTGTGTGTGTGTGTGTGTGTGTGTGTGTGTGTGTGTGTGTGTGTTTGCAGTTAATATGGAAAGCCAAGATAGTCACAACTGTTTAGCAGCTCCTGCTATGCAAGTTTTCATCCAGCAGAATTTTTATAGTGTGCCAGTGTAGCTGGGATGCATCTCATCCCAACCACACTAGCTGGGAAAACTGAGGCTGAGAGGCTGAATGACTTGTTCCAGGTCACTGAGGGACAGAGTACAAGGCTCCAGTTCCCAGCCTGTGCCTGCCACCTGGAGCCTCTGGGAAATGAAGGGGAATCGCTGAGACCAAGATGGAAGACATCACATGACGGGAGCTGAAATGTTCCTGCGTTCATATGCTCTGACTGTGGCAAGGAGTTTGAGGAGAACGAAGCCCCTTAGTCTTCAAAATGGGTCTCACTCCCTCTGTTGTGGTGCTTGAAAGTCTACCCGAAAGTCAGCACTGAGATCTTTCAAAACGCACGCATTCCTGAGAGAGGATGTTGGCAGTGACCTCAGAAGGCTCTGCCTCATAGAGTCCAGTGGTGATCAGAACCCCAGCTAAGGACTCCTGCCTCCTGGTGTCCAGCTGTTTCTTCCAGCCTTCCTGCTAATGATATTAACAACTGTGGACAAAGAATATCACCAGCAATTTCAGGAAATAAAGATGCTGTGGCCGTCAAGCCATTAGCCACTGCAGTCACCCTAGACCATGCAGCCTTAGGGGCTTCAGGATGGGAAAAAAGAAAAGCAGGATACTGGCCCTAGATAGCTAACATGCATATCAAAGGAATGATTTCAAGGAGCCCAGACTCATGCATCTTCCCAAACACAGAAAAGCACGAAAATCATTAACATGAATCTGTTTTTATTTTTTTAGGATTAGCAGTAATCTTTGATATTTGACTACATGTTTTTTCGGTTTTGTTGTTTTTTTAAGCAAAAATTCCTGTATATCCTGGCTTCTCACTTATCCTTTGGAAGAGTTCCTCAGAGCTCTCTGAAAGGCTGGTTTCCAGACTATGCTCCTCAGTAATGGCCAAAAAAATAGCACATCATTCTCAACTTTTAAGTTATGCTTTTTCCCAGTCAACAGAGCAATATGAAATACCCAAGGGGCACAGACCACGGTTAGGCACAGTTTAAAACTGTGCACAACCCATTTAATTCTCACCACCATCCCGTGAAGCAGGAACTCTTTATAACTCCATTTTATAGGAGAGGAAATCAAGGCACAGAGGGTAGAAATGTGACCCGTGAGGCTACACAGCTCCTAGGTGATGGAACCAAGATTTGAACCCAAGCAGTGATTCCCACCATGACCCCCTCTGTTTTACCCCCCAACACATAATTCATCAGGCAGGGTGCTGAGACACCTCACCCAGGATGTCTATCCCCTGTTCTGACTGTAACTCTCACCTCGCCTACGTCTTTATTGGAAATGGAGGGATGGGGACCAGCAAGCTGATCACCATCTTGGTGGCTGCCAGCTTCTCCCCATCCTGGCTGGAGGCCAACCACACCCCTTGTAGCTTTCTGGGTACCTTTAATCTCTATGATCATTGTGTCAGGACAGCAGGTTCAGAACCCATTATACACGCAACACAGGTTACCCTGAAGGTCCCCTCCAGGACAATCAGTCATATACCTGCAATGGTAGTTGCACCTGGAACCAGTGTTGTATGTGAGGATGGGGGAGGATGGGAAGGGCTCATGCCTGATCTGGAATAGCCAATCACCCCTCTTGCAAATAAACACCTCACCTCTAGCTGGCTCCCTAGGTCTCGG
Organism: Madoqua kirkii; assembly: GCA_006408675.1. Taxonomy (NCBI): domain Eukaryota; kingdom Metazoa; phylum Chordata; class Mammalia; order Artiodactyla; family Bovidae; genus Madoqua; species Madoqua kirkii. The sequence goes on from SJYC01073577.1 coordinate 14,719, forward strand.
CAGGCTGGAGGGCTCTCCTCTCAGGTCATGCCTTCGGTGTCTTCTTGCCAGTTTTACACCTGGACTGAGACTTGGGTTGGGGCACTTCACACGCAGGACTTCATCAGCACCCCGTGACAGCAGCCCTGTGAAGTGGGGACACTTATCCTCCATTTCATTATCTGCACTGAAGTTTAGAGAGATTAAGTGAATCATCCAAAAATGCACAATGGCAGCAGAAGTTAAATGACCCTCAGCCTACTTGCTGCCTGTGAGATGGGACAGTTTAACCCCCATATGATTCTGTTTCATCAGATGTAGACTGGGGATAACCAATATAAATCTACTTTATATGGTTATGAGGGAAATGTGCAGCTCCATAAATGTCTGCCTACACACTGCAAGGGCCAGGATTTGAACCTGAGTCCACCTAGGCAGAACTAGGCTTATCCCTCTAACCGCTGGTAGCACCACAGCTGAGCCTACGCTCTTACTACCTTTCTGAAACTTTCCTGGGAGAGAAGTGTGGTCATTGTTCATACGGGAAGCTGACTGATAGACTTACCCCTTAAAAATAAAATGTGGGCTCCCCTTGGTGGGGGGGGAATAATCTATCCATGCAAGAGGCACAGATTTGATCCCTGGTCTGGGAAGATTCCACATGCCTCAGAACAACTAAGGCCACGCACCACCTACTGAGCCTGTGCTCAAGAGCAGGGGAGCCACAGCTACTAAAGCCCCCACACCCTGGAGCCTCCGCTCCGCAGCAAGAGAAGCCCGCTCACCGCAACTAGAGCAAAACCCGAACAGCAGCGAAGACCCAGCACAGCCAAAAACAACTAAGTAAATAATTTTTAAAAAAGAAAATGTGGGAGCAAGAGTTTGGGCTTCTCTGTGATGAGTTGCATCCCCACAGGGCGGCCGGCCCTTTCTCAGGACCAAGACCGCAAGGAAAAGCCACGTTCGGCCCACCAAGTTGATGTCCTGTGATGTATCGGTAGCTTCTATTCAGCACTTACCCTGTGCAGGCACAGTGCCCGTGGCTCTGGTTTAATACTCCTGACAGCCCAGAGATGGAGAAATCATTGCTCTCTCCACCTTACAGGGGAGGAAACAGGCACAGAGGAGAGCGGAACCTGTTTGAGTCTCCACGGTGGCAAAGCTGAGACACAGACTATGGGCCTTGTGGTGGGCACAAATTACACACACGAGCGAAAGCCCCAGATGCTTAGCCCAGTCTGCCTGGCTGGCTCCTTATGGTTTGCCTTGACATTGGTGCCCAACCCTGGCACTTAGATCCTGTCCCTGAATGATCCTTCCAGTGGTTTCCAAGCTTCCATAGAAGTACTTGAAAAGCCCTTTGGTGCCAGAGCTACCCGGACTCAAGTCCTGGCGCTGGCTCTTATCAGCCATGAGAGCTTGGTGGTACGTCATTTAACCTACCTGAGCCATGAACTCCTCATCTGCAAAGTGGGATAAGGAGCACTCTGTGGCACTGTGATGACCTTAGACTGTGCGAACTTGGCTTGGAGATGCTTCACATAGGATCAGGCAGGAGGTCAGCTCTTCACAAGTGTTCCTGCTAGCCTTCGCTGGCCCAGACTCCACCGTACAGGCAGCCCTTTCCCCAGGTGGTGGTGGTATGGTCCCCACGGTGGATAAGGCAGGCAGGGGGCCTCTGGGTGCTTTTAACAAGGCTGATGAATTCAGAGAGTATGCATGAGAGAAGTTATGGAGTGATTCAAGTCCACCACCTTATTTGAGCACAACTTTGTGCCAGGATGGTGACAAGCACTTCACATATAATGTCTGGTCTAATCTTCACAATGGTCCAGCAAGGCAGCTTCCATTATTGTGACTTTCCATAACGTTGGTCTAGAACTAACAGACACAAAGTGACCTCCTTGATGTCACCTCCTATACTTAGCAGAGCCAGAAATTGAACCCAAGTCTACATAACTCATAAACCTACAGTCTTAACTACTCCACTGGGCTATCTCCATCAGCCTGAGTCTAGTGGCTGAAATTCCACCATTCATTCCTTAGAGAAGAAATAAGAGGTGTGAAAACGTTACCCAATACCTAAGACTTAGCAAACCCCCAACCAAAGTTTTGTTGACAGAGTAGTAGATCTGATGCTGTGGACCCAAGAGACTTGTAAGCCATATTTGAGATTACACCTGCATGAACTGGGGGGAAAACCATATAATTGTTTTGGGGTTTTGAGGAACTCTGGGCTGCTTGGCTCCCTCTGAGGCTGAGACCCAGGGAGCCCACCTGGACAAAATAATTACTGCCCAGTGTCTGCTTTGTGCTCCTCTGGACACAAAGGGGAGGCTCAGCAGATTAAGTGCTACAGGGCAAACCATGTGACTGAAGATGGTGTTTGGAATAAGGCTCATTTCTGATGATGAATAAAGGACCAGCACCTACCTCCTTGGGGAACAAGCCTCATTGCTTAGAGGAAGCAGGATTTCGTATGTGTGGGCATGTGCTAAGGCTCTTCAGTCATGTCCCTATGTCCCTAACTCCGTGTGACCCTACGGGCTGTAGCCTGCCGGGCTCTTCTGTCCATGGGATTCTCCAGGCAAGAATACTGAAGTGTGTTGCCCTGCCCTCCTCCAGGGAATCTTCCCAACCCAGGAATCGAACCCGAGTCTCATTTTTCCTGCATTGCCAGGTAGGTCCTTTACCACTGGCGCCACCTGGGAAGCCCAGGGTCTCTCATCTATCTGTCCATAAAAAGCAGCATTTTAAAGTTAGTTGGAGTCAATGCATTTTTGGTTTTGGAACCAAGTACGGTAGCTAAATGAATCTGGCACTCTCATTGGATTGGAATGTATGATGGGAAAGTGCCTTTAGCCTTTTGAAGGGTATGAGCAAGATGTTTTCATTAAGGTCCTATTTAGAGTAGATTCCAACACATCATAGCTCTGACATGTTCAATTACCACATACAAAGTCAAATGCAATGTTAAATCCAAAGCCACAGAAGAAAGTGCTGAGTTCCCAAGAAAACGATGAAAACTTAACAATTTAACACTTTAGGATATATGAGCATTAAATCAGCACTGCTTCACAGTAGCCACAGAGGCCCCTTCCCATGTACATAAAGAGAATCACAGAAGCTTTTGAGATTATCCAATATTTTAATGACTTTAAGGATTTTCTGAATCAAAATGAAATCCCTCTATCCCTCATTCCACCCATTTTTCTTTAGATCAAGGTTAAATCAACTCTTATTTTCAAGGTAGAACTGTAAGAGCGCATATTCTTTAAACCCTGATTAATGACGTTCGATCATTCACTAATTTTGGCTGTCGGCCCTTCTTTCAGTCTTGTACACAAAATTCCACAGATTTCACACTGAGTGACAGACCTTCTTCAGGTGCTCTTCAAACCAGTCAAATTTGATGTTCTCAAGAACATAAAATCTAACATTGTATTGTCTGTCAATGAAATACGGAGTTGAAGCTGTAGACTCGATGAAGACCTGCTGTTTTCCTTCCCACGCTGAACATCCAGAAGCCATGTGATTTGTGTTTGACAAGCTGAATGGGAAAAATGATGCTGTTTCTCAGCCTGAGACTCTCAGCAGGAGAGATGGAAAAGGAGGGAGAGGGAAAGCAGGATGACTTCCACTGCGGACTGCACGGCGCTGGCGCCTCCCTTGGTGGTGGACGTCGTCGTTGGCCTGCTGGGGGCGGCAGTGGGGGTGGCCGCGCCAGCCGCGGGTGTGGACACGGGCTGTGAATGCACCTGCTGCAGCAGCAGCGACAGAAGCAGCAGCCCCAGCGGGAGCCTGCGCAGCATCCCTCCTCCCATGTCGGCTCTGTGCTCAGCGCTCCGCAGGCTGAAGGACTCTGAGCTCCAGGCGGCGGCGGCAGGCGAAGTAGCAAGTGAGCCCTCTGATCCCAGAGCTACCCGCGGGCCTTTTATACCCGAGGGAATCACGCGAGGCGCCGCCCG
>SJYC01073578.1:0-28689 GCA_006408675.1 Madoqua kirkii
CTCTTCCTTCCTCCTGATACTTTGCTTTTGAAACCAAACATTTGTCAGCTATTTAGAGCGCTTTGGCGCCATTACTTGGATAGCTAACGTTCCTATTGTCTCTCCTCCGAGTGGCATTACTTTTTTAATGATCCTTAAAAGTGATGCCTGGTGTTGTTTAAAGTTGGTAGTGCAGGATATGACAACAGGTTTATACCCCAAGATAATCATGTTGATGTTGGTATGTTTCTATATAGCACATATACATGTCTTGCACTTAATGGAGATCTTGAACCTAGAACTTTTGCTTAACTTTTTTTTTCTTTTTTTGGAGGGGAGCGTCTTGTGGGATCCTACTTCCCTGACCAGGGACAGAAGCAGGATCTACCCACAGTAAAAGCAGCTGAGTCCTAACCACTGGACCTCCAGTGACTTCCCACTTAACATTTATCATGAGCATGTTCCTGCCATTAAAATCTTTTTTTGGAACCATGATTTAATTTGTTTCCTAAAAAGATTGCACGACGAGCTGTGTGTTCAGAGTCTTTTCCTCATCATATTTCATTTTTATTCTTCTGGATTTGTAGAGAAGAAAGGAAATATGCCATGATGCTAAGCTTGGTTGTTCTAGGTGATAAGATTTTTGTATTTTCCAACTTTCCTACACTGATGAGATCTTTGGAAGTTGAACTAGTTGTTTTTGCTTTAGTTTCTGGCCAGTGCAGTTGGTAGAATTCAAGCTGGAATAAACCAAGTGGAAATTGCTTTAAAAAAACAATTATAGATAGAAAGTTGACAGTGAAAATGAAAGAATATCCACAGGAAGTTCATGGCTAATATGGAGCACTTAAAGTCTAAATGGAAACTGATTCTCTTTGAAGGACTCAAATGGAGTAAAAATAATACATTCACTGATCTTTGAAATTGGGGATATAACCTATCACATGACATTTAATAGAAGTTTTTTAAACCTTTGTCTTAAATTCCTTTTCAACTTGAAGAGAAACTTTCAGCCATTCAATATCCTTGTCCTTTTTTCCAAGAGTAAAAATATTTTCTTTACATTCCAGATTAAAACATATTGGCGGGAGGAGGGGGGGTTGGTTGCTAAGCCAGTGCTTTTTGCCTCTTCAGGAATCCAATTCATTTTTCTGAATCTTCAGTGGAAAGAATTCTCATTGTTTTTGCCCTTTTAGAGTCCAGCCATAAACAATGGAATCCCACTAGCTTACTTATCTTTGCAGAAAGCGATACCGAGGTAGTGTCAAAGACGCAGAAAGCTGGAGAGACCACCCCACCTCCACAGGCGTCTCCGTCCACTCTAGTCCATGGTCAAACCAGAGTTGAGTGCAATGAAGTGAGTTAGGGCATTTCAAGGACAAGGACTCTCACACGTAGACTTCTCCTCAGAACTCTTTTTGACTATTTTTAACAAATACATAAAATCCAGTTGTGCAAGTTTTTCTAACAACGCAATAAAGAGCCATGATGTATGCTTTGGTTAAGACAGAACCTTGTGTTTTTGCTTTTCTGCTTCAACCAAACAGGGGGTCTCCTCTAATGCTGCCTGGAGCGTCCCCACACTCACGCATTTGCCACTTCTCCATTCGGATTCCACCATTACAATGTGGAGTGTCTACCATTGTTGGCTGCTGCTCAATAATAGAGACATCGCTCTGCTTATGGAACTCCCATTTTCAGAAACAGAAGCTAAACACGCCAGAGGCTCTCCTTTCTAATCTCCTTCCCACCTTGGATATCATCCTGTGATGATCCTGTGCAATCAAATGCACTCCAGCGCACACTTTGGAAAGAAAGCTTTCTCGAAACTGACCGGAGTGAGTTTGTGAAATAGCAACCCTGCTTGGTAGCTTAGTTTTGCCTCTTCAAATTTCCGTACCTCTTAAGACTGAGTTAAAACGTTGCCACCTCAGGGAAGCCTTCTCTAGTTCCTACAGACAGAAATTCTCTCTCACTTCCTCCAGTTTTGCCCATGAATTTTATTTTATAGCCTTGAGGCTCCCTGAGAATAGTAACTACATAGTTATCTCTAGAATAACAGTTAAGAGCATGGACTTAGGAACTATTTAGTGCCTGACTGCAAGTTCCAGCTTTGCCACTAACTTGCTGTGTGATCTTGGACAAGTTACTAAACCTCTCTGGATCTCATCTGTAAAACAGGGTGATATCAGCTCTTACCTCACAGGACTGCTGTGAGAATTATCACACGTGTCCATGAAAAGCACTGAGGACAAAGCCTGGCCTGTCGTACACTGTGCAGTTGTTTCTATCAGCTCTGCTCACATGCCCACCACGGTCACCTGTGCTCGCCAGACCTGTGAAGAGCTCCCCACTTCACTGTGAGTGCAGACAGGCCCTTTGAGGACATGTCTGTCATTCCCGCTGGTGGTGCACAGAGCAATTCACCAGGGTTTATGGTCAGCCTTCCCATAGGTCCCATGCCCTCTGACCAGTGTGGGTGCCACGCCCTTCACTGGCACCAAATCCTTAGTCTCCTTCAGGCCACTCATGTCCACCCACTTCCTGCCATCAGCTGCCCTGCTCTCATCTGCACCTGAACCACCGCAGACGCCTCTTGACTGATCCTTGTGTGCCTGATTCCAGATGCTTCGAAAGACCCTACTAAGGGAAGAGACATACCAGTTGTACTGTCTTCGGCTCCTTCAAATTAGAGCTATGAGCTCTTTAATAAGGGTCCACATGGGCCTCGGCTGGATTCACAGCACGTGGTTACGAATCACTCATCCCCTTCAAAGGCTCCCATGTCCTTGGCAAACATGACTGATAAGATCAGAGCCTCCGGCACCTCCCACAGGCTCCTGTCCACATGGGTAGATGTGAGGAAGCTGGGGGGAGGAAATCAGGGTGAGCCTGAGCCTGCGGGGAAGGCCCGGGGCAGGAGGCAAGTGGAGCATGTGTCCCTGCGGCCTTGGGTCAGGCAGCTTGTGACCATAACAAAGATTTAGGAAGATGCGTCTTTTCCAAAGGTGACAATGCCCACTGAGGGGCATGTACACCCTGCAGGCAGTGTTTTTGGGTGGTCTGAGGGACAGCTGAGCTCAGGGAAGAATCCAGACAGGGCTGGGTTTGAATCCAGCTCTGCCATCTCCAGGCAGGTAGGGTGGTCTGGCGAGTCTCCTCTGAGCCTCAGTTTCCACATCCAGGTCAATGCAAAAGTGGGACCTTGAAAGCCAAGCTCAAGGTTGGGGTCTTTGCTTTCAGAGCAGCAGGGCCTCTGTGATGCTTCAGCCAGCTGGGGGACAGAAGGTCTGCCTTTCAAACAGATCACCAGGACCTTTACCTCATCCTCTCTGTGGATTGTGAAGACAAATGGTAAAATGCTCCTGAAAAGCTCTGATTGGCTCAGCAGCGTCCCAGGGTGGAGGTGAGTGGGTGGATGCCCTCCCTGCCTCAACTATCAGGGCAGCAGTCCTGCCCAGGGACAGCATCGCACCCAGCACTTCACCCACATCTCCTCACTGAATCCCCACAGCCCTGGCAAGATGGATATTGATACCACCCCATTTCAAAGGAGGAGAAATTGAGACTCACAGGAATCCTAGAATGGGAAGGACGTTAGAGAAGTGCCCTCCAGGCCCATGCTCGTTTCACAGAGGAGAAAACTAAGGCTTGGGTGGGTTATTGATCTACCCATTAACTTCAGAATCCTAGAATGGGAGGGACCAGAGACCTGACTCTAGATCAACACCCATTTCACAGAGGGGGAAACTGAGGCCCAGAGATGGGCGATGGCTTGCTGGGAAAAAACTGTCCTGATAAAATGATGAAATGGCTTATCTCAGCAAAGCCCTGATACGGTACCTAGCGCATACCTGAGGGTCCATGAATGGGTTTTCCCTCTGCTTCCCTAGCCCTGCCAAGGTCACTGGCACTGTTTCCAACAGGTGAGCCTCCTTTGGGCATCATCAGGACCTCACTGAAATGTGCATGGATGCTGCAGGCAGTCAGCCCTCCCAGTTCTGTGTGGCCCCATCCCTCTGAGCCCACTGTCCACCCAGGCTGTGATCCACAAGCCTCTGGCTGATGTACAGCTGGGCCATCCTCCACTGACTCCCAGTGCTCAGGTGTCTCCTGAGGTTTCTGGAGGGGGCAGAATTCGGGGACCCAGATTCCAGGGAGGGGCAACTGTCAACTGCAGGGGGATGGATGGGCCCAAGCCTGGGGCAAGGAGAGCTCCACTCTCAGGCTGCAGAGGGGACTGGGGTTTCCCACAGTCACCAGGGATCCAGAGAAGGGAACAGGGTGGCGAAGGGCCTGGGAGCCAGGTCTTGAGGGTCAGGCTGGAGGAACAGTGAGAAGCTGGGGTGCTGAGGAAGGACTTCTAGGAGCTTTCCAGGTGGGCCCTGGGGACTGGCTGGAGCCAGGGAGGACTCCCAGAGGTTCACTGGCACCGAGGGTCTTTGGAGCTTTGAAGGCATTCTCCCAGCCCATGCTCTGCTTGCTCACAGGCCTACATCCTCAGGTAGGGCCTGTCCTCTGCTCCCTGAGAATGCTCAGAGAACATCTTGCTCCCTCATCTCTCAGTGCCTTGAGGAAGGAGCTTGTGGAGCTGGAGACACTGGCCTGCCTCAGGAGGGCGTGGCTTTCTGTGATCGGGTGGGGTTTGGAGTGTACTGGTTAAGACCACCCAAGACGCCTCTCCTGCCCCCATTTTTCAGAGGAGAAACCGAGGCCCCAGATGGAGAAGTGTGTTCTCAAGGTCCCACCACAATCTGGAGACAAACCATCTCTTCCTCTCTACTCTTTTCCTTCCCTGCACATGTTTTCGTTTGTTTGTTTGTTTGTTTTTTGTTATCTCACATCTGTGTCTTGCCCCAGGTCACAGGAGACTCTGTTGTGTGTGATCACAGGCCTTGTGGGTCAACCAACCTGAGTTCAGTCCCCAGTACTATCACCTCCAGGCTGTGTCATCCAACAGGGATCTCTGAGTGTTTTGGAACCTTCAGGTCTCCCTGGGAAACAGGACTAATGCAAGAGCCTGCCTGAAAGGATGCTGCTGCTGCTGCTAAGTCACTTTAGTCGTGTCCGACTCTGTGCGACCCCATAGACAGCAGCCCACCAGGCTCCCTTGTCCCTGGGATTCTCCAGGCAAGAACACTGGAGTGGGTTGCCATTTCTTTCTCCAATGCATGAAAGTGAAAAGTGAAAGTGAAGTCACTCTGTCATGTCCGACTCTTAGCGACCCTGTGGACTGCAGCCCACCAGGCTCCTCTGTCCATGGGATTTTCCAGGCAAGAGTACTGGAGTGGGGTGCCATTGCCTGAAAGGTTGCTGGGGAGAATCAAACGAGGTAACAGATAGAAAGGGCTTAGTACTGTGGCTGATCTACAAAGTGGAGAGAGATGGAGGAAGGAGAGAGATACACAGAGAGACGAATCATCAGACAGAGCCAGAACCAGCCTGCTGACCCCTCTTCCTGGGCTGTCATGAGGATAAAATGGTGACCTGTCTGGTGTGTGCTAGACCTGTCCTAGGCCATGTATAAAAGACAAGTGAAGGTGACCAGGGCATCTTTTGGCCAAAGGAGAGCACAGCCTGTGCCAGTGATTGCATATCGGTGTCTGAGCTTTTGCGAGGCAGTTGTGCAGAGAGAGGAAGTGGCATCTTGCCTTCTAGGCAGCCTGGCCTGTCTCTGACCGGGAACAGCTCCCTCTCTGATGCAGTGTGAGGACAGTCTTCCACCAGCCACCGTGGAGCCTGGCCCAGGGACAGCAGCCCATCCACTGTTAGCGTTTCCTGATGCAGCAAAGGTATGAGGAGTGAGGGCGGTGGGTGGGTACTGTTTGTCTCAGGTGGTCAAGCAAGACCTCTCTGAGGTAACATTGATCCAAAACCATCATAGCATCTCAGGACTGACCCTGCAGCCTAAGGTCGTCCCTTGGAATCTTTCCAGCGACGGGGGGTGATGTGTTCAGGTGACAGGAATGCAGTTGGAGGAACACGATGCTGGTGTTCAGTTCCCGAGCCAAGGGGCCTTCAGGGGTCGGGGAGACGGGACCCTGAGAGAGAGGCTAAGCGAGGCCCATCGAGGAGCAGAAGCTGCCCAGTTCCAGAGCCTGTCCAGGCCACACCTGGAGGGTGGGTGGGGGCGGTGGGTCAGACCTTCTGACTTTTCAGGAGAAAAGAAAATAGGATTTTTATGTGTCCTACATGAAATTAAAAGACGCTTTAAGTTATGACTAACCTAGATAGTATATTCAAAAGCAGAGACATTAGGTCTCTGCCGACTAAAGTCTGTCTAGTCAAGGCTATGGTTTTTCCAGTGGTCATGTATGGGTGTGAGAGTTGGACTGTGAAGAAGGCTGAGCGCCGAAGAATTGATGCTTTTGAGCTGTGGTGTTGGAGAAGACTCTTGAGAGTCCCTTGGACTGCAAGGAGATTGGGTACTGTTTGTCTCAGGTGGTCAAGCAAGACCTCTCTGAGGTAACATTGATCCAAAACCATCATAGCATCTCAGGACTGACCCTGCAGCCTAAGGTCGTCCCTTGGAATCTTTCCAGCGACGGGGGGTGATGTGTTCAGGTGACAGGAATGCAGTTGGAGGAACACGATGCTGGTGTTCAGTTCCCGAGCCAAGGGGCCTTCAGGGGTCGGGGAGACGGGACCCTGAGAGAGAGGCTAAGCGAGGCCCATCGAGGAGCAGAAGCTGCCCAGTTCCAGAGCCTGTCCAGGCCACACCTGGAGGGTGGGTGGGGGCGGTGGGTCAGACCTTCTGACTTTTCAGGAGAAAAGAAAATAGGATTTTTATGTGTCCTACATGAAATTAAAAGACGCTTTAAGTTATGACTAACCTAGATAGTATATTCAAAAGCAGAGACATTAGATCTCTGCCGACTAAAGTCTGTCTAGTCAAGGCTATGGTTTTTCCAGTGGTCATGTATGGGTGTGAGAGTTGGACTGTGAAGAAGGCTGAGCGCCGAAGAATTGATGCTTTTGAGCTGTGGTGTTGGAGAAGACTCTTGAGAGTCCCTTGGACTGCAAGGAGATCCAATCAGTCCATTCTGAAGGAGATCAGCCCTGGGATTTCTTTGGAAGGAATGATGCTAAAGCTGAAACTCCAGTACTTTGGCCACCTCATGTGAAGAGTTGACTCATTGGAAAAGACTCTGATGCTGGGAGGGATTGGGGGCAGGAGGAGAAGGGGACGAGAGAGGATGAGATGACTGGATGGCATCACTGACTCAATGGACGTGAGTCTGAGTGAACTCTGGGAGTTGGTGATGGACAGGGAGGCCTGGCGTGCTGTGATTCATGGGGTCGCAAAGAGTCGGACACGACTGAGCAACTGAACTGGCTGACTGACTGAACTGACCCCAACTCTTAAACATTGAACGTCCACTTCCACCCCCTCCTTTCTCTTCCACTTTCCTTTCTTCCCTTCTGTGCAAAATGTTAATTTTCAGAAATCTTCTGACAGTGACATCCGGAGCGAGAGTATCTTCTATTTCTCTTTCCCAGAGCGAGGCTGCTGTGTGAGACTTCGGAGGTCACGCCTGCCCTTCGGAAAGTGAAATGCTTTTTGGAGCCGCTTACAGCCACCAATATTTATTGAGCACCTACTGTGTACCAGGCCTCCTCTCATAAGGATCAACTTAATCGATGAAGAATTCTGTTAGGTTGGTTCATCTGTGCATTCCTGATGAAAATTAGAGGTTTGGAGCAGTTTGGAAACCAGTTTGTGGTCACACGGCAAGTAGAGCAGAGACAAAAACTCATATCTCTGACCCAATGTCTGTTTTTGCCCCTGCACCAGTGGTTATCAACTAGGGGCAGATTCTGCCCCTCCAGGGGACACTTGGCAATTTACAGAGAGATTTTCGACAGTCATGACTCAGGGGTAGTCATGACTCGGGGATAGTCATGACTCATGACTTGGTAACCAGAAGGCAAGGGCCAGGGATGCTACAAAATATCCTATATTAGGTTGGCCAAAAATTTCATTTGGGTTTTTCTCTAGAATGTTATGGAGAAACCTAAATGAACTTTTTGGCCAACATGATATATAGGGACACCCCAATCCCCTCAAGGAAGAATTACCTAGAAAAGGCAGCCTATCAGATGGGAGCTGCAGCTGCTGGCCACGCCTCCCCACTATGGGTACTGATGACGGCTGCGTGGACCAGCGCTCAGAAAGTTCCTCTCATGCATTTGTTCTCCACCCTCCAGCAGGGGTGTACAGAGCTCCTCTGCCTGGGCTGGAACTCCAGGAGAACACTTCCTGGAGCCTCAGCAGGTGGGCTCAGGGGCCTAGTCCTCCTCACTGTGGCTCTGGACAAAGTGCTCCATCTCTTCAAGCCTGGATTCTTTGCTTTCAAAGCTCTCAGGCGGCTTGGGAGAGGTAATTCACACAAAGCATATGGCACCAGGCCCTGGAGGAGGGAGCACCATCCTTGTTAGTCATCATCAGTGTTAAGAAGGATTCAGAAGCCAGTAAGGAGGCTCACTGGGCAGACGTGAAATTTGGAAATGCCTCCTCTTGGGCAACACCCCAGAGAACTCCCCACCTCAGTGTGTTCACTGCTGCCTCGGGTTGGGCACAGCCATCCACAGAGCAGGGGAAAGGGAAGGGGCTTGTGCTTGCTGGAATAATGATGACAGTGATGAAAGGTGATGCCCATCCACCCACCCATTACACCCACTGATCAAAGCCTCAGCTCAGGGGCCAAGTCCTCTGCAATGCAGAGGACTGCAATGCAGAGCTCATTCTGGTCCCAACCGCCAGGCCTAGTGGAGTCATCAAGTAAATCCCACATTTAGAAAAGGGAGGGCAGACACTTTCCTGAAATTCAAATGGTAATAAAGGAGAAAAATGGACCAGCTCACTCCAGATAACCACCGCAAGAGAAGTAATTTCTCTGTCCTAAGCAAGGATGCCAGTGGCAGAGACTCCTGCCCAGATACTTCATCAGCCTCAGATTAACGGACTCCTCAGGAACCATCTGCACATGTCTCTATAGGGTTTCTCAGGACACCTCTATTTAGATTTCATCAAGTCTGTTTTTCTCTGTCATCCCTGAGCAGGGAGGCAGGTACCACACTGGGTAGCACAATTGAATATTGATTTGCCAACAAAGACCCAGAAGAATGCATTGCATTCAAGTGAGCCAACTGTTTCCAACTGCCCAAGCCCTCCCCAAGCCCTCGTGGTTTCCCCCATGAGTCACTGAGCTGTTGGTGTCACATCAGGCAAATGAAAGCCCAGTTTTGTGCTCATAAGGAATAAATGCCTCCGTTTTCTCATCTGTGAAATGGGAATAAAGACATGGGTTGAAAGACTCTCACTTTATACCTCAAACTCTTTTAAAATGAGTATATGTTGTTGCTCTTATTTTTGTGCTAATAAAATAAAGAACTGTGTGCCTCAGCGGCTCCCTGTTCTATAACCAACCCCTCCCTGCCCAGACTGTAATTCTGCTTATGATTCCATCCCTAAACCTGGGTCCTGCATACAGGGCCTGCTGCATCCTGAAGCCACTGTGATGTGACCGGACACCCATGCGTCATTTCCCATGGACCCCACTTGTCTGTGCTCAGTCTGATGAGGCAGCCCTGCTGTTTTGTCTGGAGCCTCTGAGGCCGGCTGTGCTCTGAGATACAAATGGCCGGTGTCTGGGCCTTTCCTGGGGTCAGGGCATCTTCTGCCTCAGTGCCCTTGAGGGTCAGAGTCCAGGCTTGTCCCATCCTACTGGAAAACAAAGAAGGATGATGTACCTAAGAGGTGGGTATAGGGGACAAAGTATGGCAGTATAAAGCCCCTTCTGTCTGAAAAAAATTGTTTCCAGGAGGAAAAAAGAAATTTGGCAAAGGAGGTAAGAGCCGTGGGTGAAGGATCCATCTGTGCTCAGTCTGATGAGGCAGCCCTGCTGTTTTGTCTGGAGCCTCTGAGGCCGGCTGTGCTCTGAGATACAAATGGCCGGTGTCTGGGCCTTTCCTGGGGTCAGGGCATCTTCTGCCTCAGTGCCCTTGAGGGTCAGAGTCCAGGCTTGTCCCATCCTACTGGAAAACAAAGAAGGATGATGTACCTAAGAGGTGGGTATAGGGGACAAAGTATGGCAGTATAAAGCCCCTTCTGTCTGAAAAAAATTGTTTCCAGGAGGAAAAAAGAAATTTGGCAAAGGAGGTAAGAGCCGTAGGTGAAGGATCCAGCCTTTGAAAATACTGAATAAAGTGGTGGTGGTGGTGGTGAAGTCGCTCAGTCGTGTCCGACTCCGGGGACTGTAACCTACTAGGCTTCTCTGTCCATGGGATTCTCCAGGAAGAATACTGGAGTGGATTGCCATTTCCTTCTCCAGGGGATCTTCCCTGACCCAGGGATCAAACCCAGGTCTCCTGCATTGGAGGCAGACATTTTAACCTCTGAGCCACCAGGGAGTAGTCCCCCCTTACCCAAAGGCAATACTTTCCAAGACCCCCAGTAGATGTCTAAAACTGTGGATAGAGCCAATCCCTATATATACTATGCTTTTCCTAGGCACACATACCTATGATAAAGTTTAACTTATGAATTAGGCACAGTAAGAGATTAATAACAATAAGTAATACTAAAGTAGAACAATTATAACAATATGCTGTAATAAAGGTTATGTGAAAGTGGTCCTTCTCTTTCTGAAAATATCTTATTGCACAGTTTAATGGCTTTTCCATCTTGACTAAGCAGTTATCCCATGCTATGGCCATAACTTTTGCAGTTTGAAGTACAACAGCAAAGCTAGCAAGCATTTCTTTTTTCTTCTTTACAATTTCACGGATAGAAAATTCACTCTTGCCATAGATTTAGCAACCTCAGCATACAATTTTTTTTTCTCATTAAGTCAAGCACTTTCATGTTTTCACTTAAAAAAAAAAAAAAAGCACTTTACATATCTCTTTGGCATATCCAAGTTGCCAGCATCACTACTCTTGCTTTGGGGCCATTATTAAGTAAAATCGGGGCCACTTGAACGCTGGCGCTGCAGTCCTGCCACAGTCTGTCTGATCATTGAGGTGACTACTAACCGACTAACAGGCAGGACATGCTGGACAAAGGGACGAGTCACTTCCTGGGTGGGACAGAGCAGGGTGGCTCAAGATTTCATCATGCTACTCAGAACAGCGCACAATTTAAAACTTACAGATTGTTTATTTCTAGAATTTTCCATATAATATTTTTGGAGTGTGATTTACCTCAAGGAACTGAAATTATGGAGAGTGAAATCACAGATAAGGAGTGGCTGTTATACAACTAACCATATCAGGGTGTTCAGCCAGGGTCGGCTAAGTGGAGAAGAGGACAATGGCGGATGCATGAGCGGCAATCCCTGCCTCCTCTTTATCAGCGCCGGCAGCTTTTGTTGCGACCTAATAAAGAGAATAGAAGGCAGGGGGCTTCAGTAGCTTCTCCCCTTTCGTTGGGTGGAGGGTAACTTCCAGCCCAGCCCGACCTCACTTCTCTCTGGCCTTTACTCCCACCACTCGGAGTTTTCCCCCCTTGGAGACATTTACCTTCTTTTGACATGTCCTACTGACCAGGCTTCCTCCTACTTCAGGGTTTTAAACCTGTTCTGAGAGAGGGGTAGGAATACAAACTACCCCTAGTTTGTAGTTTGCTCCTTTCGTAGATACGGAAGGAGCAGAAGAAATGAGGTCACATTCCAAGACCAGGGATGTGGCATGTTCCTAAGATTGAAGCACTTTCCCCTGAACCTGCGCCCCACCCCCAGGCTAATAAGTTTTCAGTAACAGACAATGGCATAATGCTGTTGAGAGAGGGGGGATAGCAGAGAAAGAAGAGCTTGCAAAAAGACCATCTCTGAATCACAGAGCAGAGGAAAAACCTGAAGCTGAGGATTGAACAGACTTTGTGCTGGCAAATCAACCCCACAGAAGGCATTGCTGCAGGATTTTAAAGCTATGCACTGAGGGTAAACACAGCAACAATTCAGCCCTGCTTCTAACTAAATTAACTCAAGTCTTCTCAATAAAGGCTTAACAGAAGGTAAGATGTACCCATTTCCAGGCATGAAGGGTATTTACCCTAGACTCTAAAGTCTTACAAAGGTAAAAACACACAGTCTGAAAAAATGAAGTAATAAAATACAGGTGTTAGAAGTATATGACATGGGATTTTAAATAAATATGATTATTTATTAATATACATGTGTGTGTGCATGCTCAGTTATGTCCAATTTTGAAAACACTAGGGACCATAACCCAGGAGGCTCCTCTGTCCATGGTATTTTCCAGGCAAGAATACTGGAGTGGGTTGCCATTTCCCACTCCAGGGGATCTTCCCAACCCAGGGATCAAACTCAAGTCTCCTACATTGGTAGGTGAGTTCTTTACCACTGAGCCACCAGGGAAACCCATTAATATCTGTATTAATATATAAAAGACTCTAATGGAAAAAGTTGACAATTCACCAGAGGTATAGAAATCATAAGAAACAGAATGAAAATGCTAAAATAAAAACCACAAGAACAGAGATAAAGAATGACTTTAAAGAAATCATCAGTGGATTCATTATAGCCAAAGAAAGAATCCGTTACTTTAAGGATGAGTCAGCAGAAATTGTCCAACTGAAACCAAGAAAGACAAAATAGTGAGGGCGAGAAAAAGCAGAATGGAACACCCAAGATCTGTAGAACAGTATCAAACAACCTGGCAAATACATAACTGGAATTCCAGAAGAGGGGGAGAATATGATATAAGAAATATCTAAAGAAATAATGACTGAGAATTTTTCAAAGTTGGTGAAAGTGACCAAAGAAATAACAGATCCAATAAGGTCAGAGCGTGTAAAGCAAGGCAAAAAAAAAAAAAAAAAAAAAAAACCCACTAACTGCACCATATGCCAACTGCTGAAAACAAAAGAAAGAGAAAATCTTAAAGGCAGACAAAGGGAAAATACCCAATACACAAAGAGGGTCAAAAATAAGAAGTATGGCAGACTTCTTGAAAGTATGCAAGTTCAGTTCAATCACTCAGTCGCATCCGACTCCTTGTGGCCTCATGGACTGCAGCCCACCAGGCTTCCCTGGCGAAAGTATGCAAGCTAGGTGAAAAATCAGTGACCTCTTTAAACTGCTGAAAGAAAATACATATCAAACCAAAATTCTATACCCAGTAAGACTATCTTTCAAAAATAAAAGAAAGAGTGACATCAGCAAAATACTTGTACAGAATCCTAAGCCCTCACTCCCCTACAGAAGCGTCAATAACAGCACACAGATCCAATTGCCTTTGTGACTGATCCATGTTGATGTTTGACAGAAAACAACAAAATTCTGTAAAGCAATTATTCTCCAATTCAAAACTAAATAAATTTTAGAAAACTGCCTTTGTGAGAATCCAGAACCCAGTTCAGAGGTTGCAAGACCGAGGTGAGCACAAAGCCAATAAAAGCCTCATCAAACCCTAGGCCCTCCTCATGCCCAGTGTAGTACAGGATAATCACGAGAAAAAGTCTCAACTCCCAGCCGCTCCCTCAAGAAGGAAAGAGAAGAGTGGAACACGCATCCAACAGTCTGGTGTTTCCGGCGCTGCTGGAGGATTGCTCTATGTCTTGTCTGACTTGAAACACTGGCTGTAACTTGGCACAGTCTAGGGGCCAGGTTAGGGGCCACTGAGAAGAAAAGTGAGGGCCATAGCACGTACAGCACTGGGGAGACTCCAATACTATGTAGACAGACACCAGAGGGGAGCAAGCTATTACCAGTTCCTAACAAGAAACTGGGGCAAGCCTCTTTAACTGGATAATCACCGACACAAGCTGAAAGATACATCCCCAGAAAAATCTGAGAAATATCCACAATCTCTAATCAAGTCAATGAGTGAAGGTCTTCCTCTGTGTGAAGCCAGTCCATAAAGACTTAGAGGTGGCTCTTTCTTCAAATGTCCAAATCCCAGGAAAAGACCACAAGCATACAAAAAAAAAAAGATGAATGTGACCCCTATCCATTCAGTTCAGTTCAGTTCAGTCGCTCAGTCGTGTCCAACTCTTCTCGACCCCATGAATCGCAGCACACCAGGCCTCCCTGTCCATCACCTATACTACTGACCAAATATTATGGAGCCATACAAAAAGAATTTTGCCATTTACAACAACATGAATGGACCTACAGACTACCATACTAAGTGAAGCAAATCAGAGAGAGAAAGACAAATACCATATTATATGATTTAAATGTGGGATCTAAAATATAGAGTTTGGAGGAGGTAGAAATGAGGTTCAATGGGTATTGAGTTTCAGTTTTGCAAGATGAGAAAAATCTGAAGATCTGCTGAACAATAATCTGAAAATACCGAACACTGCTGAACCGTATACTTCTAAATGGTTGAAAAGGTAAATTTGTTCTGTTTTTGACCATAATTTTAAAATTAAATAAATAAAATGAAGGCAAAATAAAGTCTTTTTCAGACAAACAAAAACTGAGACTTAATGCCACTGACATTTTATGTTCCATATATTTTACCAATTTTTTTTTAAATTCAGACAAAGGTGAAGTCGCTCAGTCGTGTCTGACTCTTTGCAACCCCATGGACTGTAACCTACTAGGCTTCTCCGTCCATGGGATTCTCCAGGCAAGAATACTGGAGTGGATTGCCATTTTCTTCTCCAGGGGATCTTCCCGACCCAGGGATCGAACCCGGGTCTCCTGCATTGGAGGCAGACGCTTTAACCTCTGAGCCACCAGGGAAAAGTCACCATCAATCAGTGTACTACACTGTATTGATAAACTAGAAAAAATCATATAGTCATTTCAATAGACGCAGAGCAACAGAGGTGATGGGGGAAGCATTTGACAAACTCTCTGCAGATTAGAGAGTAGCAGGGAACATCCTGAAACTGACAAGTGGCATCTACAGAAAGCTTACGATATATTATACTCAGGGATGAAGGACTGTTTTTCCCTAAGATTAGGAACCAGGAAGGTTCCATTGCATTCTGTTCCCAACATCCTCATCTCCACTGGTCTCAGGGGCACTCAAGGCTCATTGGCCCAAATTCACTCTCCAAGGGGGTGAGGGTGGGGGGGACAAATAGATTAAAGAAATACCTGCAACCTGCTGCAAGGATTCATGGGCTCCCAGCATCAGAAGTGCAAGCAGGTTCACAAATGGGATGGATGGCCCTAGACTTGCTATCACAGGCTTTCTCTTTTGTAGTAGTTCCAAAACCATCATGTCCACAGATTGCCCTGTTTTGTTTTTATCAAAAAGCCAGTGTAACAAGCCAGTGTTAGGGGAAGAGAGCAGAGGAACTGCTATTTCTCCCCTCTTCCCATCGCAGATCTTCCTGGCCTCCATCAGCCTAGAAAACCAGAGGCACCTCTCCAGGCTCAGCTGCTGGTGGGATATTCAGACAATGCTAATGATTTTGCAGAGTTGTCCCTGATGACAATCGGCCAGGCACATTCTCTAAGAGCTACCACTGTGAGGGCATTTGCAGAGCCCACTTCTCTTTGAACATTGATCTTATTCATCTTTGTTCCTACACAGCACCAAGCACGGTGCCCAGCACTTAATCGGAGCTTGAGAAAGTACTGGTTGAATCGAACAGACCTTGAAACAGAAATCGAACACACTTTTAAGGTTGCGTCAGAGCACGAAAAGAAAATGTTTGAAAATGAAAATCCTTTGCTGTTGATCCCTGGAGAGCATAGCACTTCAAGGAAGCCTTTAGCAAATCCTTTTGTAAAGTGCAGAAGTGTGGGATTACTTTATATGATAAATACTCCTCACGCGTGATACTGTGAATTTATATATATACATGCATATGCATGGACTTCACAGGTGGCACTAGTGGTAAAGAATCCACCTGCCAGTGCAGGAGATGCAAGAGATGTGAGTTTGATCCCTGTGTCAGGAAGATCCCCTGGAGGAGGAAATGGCTATCTACTCCAGTATTCTTGCCTGGAGAATTCCATGGACAGAGGAGTCTGGCAGGCTACAGTTCATGGGGCCTCAGAGAGTCTGACACAACATGCATATGTATATGTGTGTGTTTAATATTAATGTTGAATATAGAATGTTGTTGTATAGATATTAATATTAACTAGTTAAATATTAAAGTCTACAGAGACAAACGAAGCCTCTCTGGCCATTTTTCTAGCCCCACCCCTCCAGAGATTTTTATTTAGGAATTATTCAGATTAGAAATAATTTATCCTCCCAAGACCAGAAAAATTTGTTAATTTTTTAATCATGAGACAGGAAATTCAAGAAACCAAGAGACAGAATCTGGACCAAAGGGTTTCTCTGTCCCTCTACTCTTTAGGTAAAACAAAGCCCAAAATACATTGTCCTAAAGCTCAGAATTGCTCACATTACTGGGTTTGGGGGTTGGGGGGAGGTGGAATGAGTAACTGGAGGGGTGCACGGGCAGCTATCTTCAACTGAGCCTCTACTAGCAAGTTTTCACCACTCTCCAGAGGGGAGTTACCTCATTCAGGACACTGAATTTTGGGCTTTCCTGGTCACTTAGCAGTAAAGAACGTGCCTGCAATGCAGGAGACCTGGGTTTGAGCCCTGGGTGGGGAAGATCCCCTGGAGAAGGAAATGGCAACTCACTCCAGTGTTCTTGCCTGGGAAATCCTATGGACAGAGGCACCTGGTGGGCCACAGTCCATGCAGTCACAAAAGAGTTGGACACAACTTAGTGACTAAATGGCAGCATGAAAATGTTAAGAAGCAGGAGGACTCTCAGAACACTACAGAACTTTGCATGAGAATAAGCTGTGTTCTCTGGCAATTTCCAAACATGTCTCACTGGCCCATCACCTTGCATCCTTCTGGCCTCCTGGCCCCACCATTTCCTCCCCAGCCTTGGGGGATGTGGCCTATCTCTTCACCCACGGGGAGAAGTTCCCTTAAGAGCTGGAGCTCTGCAGCTCTAAACAGCACGTACTGAAGCTATTGCAGGGTTTAGAGAGGTGCTCTGAGCAAAGGATTCCTTGTCATACATGTTTGAGAAAAGCTGCAGACTACGTGATTCCCTGCCACAGGGCCTTTCAGAGTCTTTAAAGCAGCTGGAAACCAAGGAAATGAAGGCCTGAGTCTGCCAGGCTACTGTCCCTCCACGCTTTGGCAGGCCACGCAAACTCCGGGTGCCTCAGCCTCCTCTTCTGTCAAGTGGGGCAATAATAGAACCCACAGCACAAGGTTGTTGTGAGGACTGAATGAGTCCATCTACATGTGAGCAATGTCTGATGGAGGAGGCGCTGTGACACCTTCCGCTATTCCCATCTTTATGTCCATCATCATCACCATCCTTTGGGAAGGATGATGGCTCCTGCCTCACTGCAGAAACCAAATCCACACCTTGGACTTTTGCCTGGTACTAAGGTCCCCATGACTTGGGTCACAGCCTTGCTCCTGTGAGGCTAGTTCCTCCCCCTCTCACCCCTTCCGCCGTCTTAGCAGACCCTGCAACAAGGCTTTGAGGATGAGTGTTTTATTGAGGAGGTGGTCCAGGTAAGCATCAAGAGGAAGTGAGACAGAGAAGGGAAGGAAGCCCATAAGAGGTACATATTAAGCAAGTGAATGCAGTGGGTGGCAGAGTCTCAGTCCTGGGGGCAGGGCAGTCGGGGAGATGATGCAGAACACAGCTCAGAGCTGCCCTACCAGAGGGGAGGGGCCAAGAAATGGGAGAGTTTACTTCCAGCCCCAACCATTGCCGACTGAGGGCTGGCCCTAGGCATCAATCCTCTGGTGTTTCCAGGCCCCCACGATGGGTGGAAAGGATCCTGTCTGCAAGTTGCAGCTGTGTACTGCCCATTGCTGGGACTCTGGACCTGGCCCATCCGATGATCTCTTGTCACCAGGTTCTGAAAATGCCAAGTTCAGTTTTTTCATTCCCTATGCCTCGGGCTTGCCCCCAGACCCCTTCCTGCCTAACTTGTGAGACCGCGTGTCATCCAGTCCCTTGCTCTTCCACATCTGGTCCACGTTATGGCCCACCCTCCTAACCAGAGCACCCTCCTGCCCATAGCATCCTCAGATGACCAATGGTGGGACAGGTAAGGGCTGGAAGTCAGGGCTCCCATTCACCACCCCCACCCAATTCAAGTCATCTGGGCGCCCAACCAAGTTAAAGGCCACTTACTTATTTGAGCACCTACTGTGTACCAGAACTCATGCTGAGGGCGTCCCCTGTGACTCTCACAACCACCTGTGAAGCAGAGCTCATCAGGTCTGTCTTCTGGCTGGGGAAACTGAGGACCTGAAAGGTTAGGTCATTGCCCGAAGGTCGCCTTCTGTCCTAAAAACATCCTGAAAACGCTCTTTTGGGAGTAACAAGGGCACCCACACACATCTCTACCCTCCCACTGTCCCTGTCTCCGGGCATGTGGTTTTCAGTAACGCCCAGGTACAATCCACACGGGCTTCCCTGATAGCTCAGTTGGTAAAGAACCTGCCTGCAATGCAGGAGAGACCCCAGTTCAATTCCTGGACTAAGAAGATCCGCTGGAGAAGGGATAGGCTACCCACTCCAGTATTCTTGGGCTTCCCTTGTGGCTCAGCTGGAAAAGAATCTGCCTACAGTGTGGGAGACCTGGGTTCCGTCCCTGGGTTGGGAAGGTCCCCTGGGAAGGGAAAGGCTACCCGCTCCAGTACTCTTGCCTGGATAAGACTGTATAGTCCATGGGGTCACAAAGAGTCAGACATGACTGAGAAGCTCCCAGTTTCACTTTTTTCACAGCCTGGACTGCAGACCCTCTCCCTAAATCCTTCCAAGCCATTGTTTGCCTGGAATCATCCTATTGGTCCCATCGAGTAACTGTCAGAGATCATCTCAGAGGCCCTGAGGCTGATCCCGGCGTGGCCAGCAGATGCTGTGTGAGAGCCATCCTTGCTCCCGAGCGGCCCTCGTTTAACCACGGCCACCAGGGCTCTGGGTCTACGGGGAGCCCGCCCCACTTTGGACTTGGCAGCGGTCATAAGAGGGCTTGTTATCAAAACTGATTTGTGGAGGTTGAATGGCTTTGGATGAAGATCTCTGCAGTGGGACTGCAGGACTCAGGCAAAAATGCAAGGCCATCAGCTGTTTGGGTGAAACACAGCTGTCATGAAATTTTAATTAAATCCTTATTTGTGTTCAATAATTGAGCACTGATTTCCCGGGCCTGACTCTGGAAGGGAAGCCAGGGCCTGCCTGCCCTGGTGGAACGCTGCAAATACTGAAAGTGCTAGAGGGGTAGATACGAGTCTGCCTTCACATCTACGCCCACTGAGTTACCAGAAGTCAGCTTTCCTGTCCCCTTCTCTAGCCATCCTGGCAGAAGTGAGCAGACTAGAGGAACAGATGGGGGCTAGCAGCTTAGGAGAGCTGGGTGTCCAGGCAGCAGGGCCAGGGGAACAATTGCAGAAAGACCACAGTGCTCAGGGGTCCAACAGAACAAGGTATGAATCCTGAGTTTACTATTCACAAGCCAGGAGATTTTAGCAGGTCACTCTGCTCCTGGGTCCCAGTTTCTCCACATGTAAAACAGCCACTGTAACTCCACCTGGGTAGAAAAGCCAATTATTGTACATCTCTCCTAGTTAGCCCTGGTGGCTCAGATGGTAAAGTATCTGCCTGCAATTCAGGAAACCTGGGTTTGATCCCTGGGTTGGGAAGATCCCCTGGAGAAGGAAATGGCAATCCACTCCAGGACTCTTGCCTGGAAAACCCCATGGATGGAGGAGCCTGGTAGGCTACAGTTCATGGGGTCACAAAGAGTCAGACACAACTGAGCGACTTCACTTTCTTTTCTTTTCTTTTCTTTTCTTTTCCTTGTTAGCCCACAAATCTGGTAAGGGTCTTCTCCAACCCCCACAGTTTAACAGGCCTGGAGGAGACAGTTGTCCAGGCTGGGAAAATCAGATCACTTCTCCTAGAATGCTGCTTGAAATATGGGGATAAAGTCAAACAGCTTTGGAGAGCCAATCACACCAGCCCGAGGGTCTGCCTGTTGTTTAGCTATGGTCATGCTGGATCATAAGTGAACAGAGAGGCCAGTCTGAAAAGGAAATGAAGAAGACTGGCAAGGGAAATAGAGATGAGTCGTTCTGCAGACTCAGCCAGGGAGAAAGGCAGAGCGAGGCATGGAGAGCAAGAGAGGGTCTCTGCCAGGTGACTTTCAGGTCCCAGAATGCCTCGTGGGCTTCAACAATTAGGATCTGAGGCATCCCCTATAGTCTCACCCTAAACCCTATTTCCACTTGAGCGAGAATTAATTCAATGTCTGGTGTAATGCAACACTTGCAGGGTTAGAGTTGAGTCAGGAATAACTTGATGGGGCTTCCAATGATGTCCTAAGATCAGAACTCTTTCTATTTCTCCTCTGAATGTTGTTTTCATTCTTAGGCTACACTTGAGATGATAATAATAGTTTCAGACTATGGACTTCCAAGCTCAAGTTCAGTGGGAATAATCTAGTTTAAGTTCAGAGGAAAGAGTAAGAGTCTAATTCTCAGAAATCCCAGTAAAAGGCTCATTGTAAAACAATGGCTCTTGTTTGGTCATAGATCCATCCCTGGGCCAATTACTGTAGCAGAGAATGGTCTGAATGGATTGGTTTAACCCAGGTCACATGGCCCATCTCTGAGCTGTGTGTGTTGCCTCACCCATGAACTAAAAGTGGAACAGAGATGACCCAAATAAAAATCCTGCTGATAAATGAATAAGGAATACAAGCAAAACACCCTGATGAAGACATAACCTCAGGGGCAGATGGAGAGGCAGAAATTAAATCTTTATGAAATGTATTTATAACAAGGCTGATGTTAATAAATGTTGATTTCTCTTCCTTGCCCTTGAATGGGCAGCTTTCCTGTACAACTCACCTAGGCTAGAAATTCATGTCCCTCTTCTCCCCATCCAATCTCTCTGCCTTTTGTACAGACTTCACATGTGGCATCCCCTAGTCCGGGACACCCTTCTTGCTCCATTGTCTGTTCAATTCTTAACCTTGGTGCTGAATTTAAGTTTTACCTGCTCCCTGAAACTCTTCTAGAGTCTTCTGGTGGATGCTAATTTATTATGTGAGACTACAATCTCTCAATAGAGAGAGGTATTTTTATAATGCACTTTGCTTGCAATTTTATTAACTGCCATCAGGAGGCTGTATATATCAGAAGTCTCAGTTCTAATAAAACCAGTTTGTTTGTTTTCTTTTCCTTTCTTTTCTTTTTAAGCTCCATTATCAGGTGGAACTGTATCAGAAGGTAATGATATTATATGCAGGTACAGTGTATCAGAAAGATCTGGATTCTGATTCTGGCTCCAACATTTAATAGTCTTGAAATTTTGGCAAACAACTCAGCCTCTCTGAGCATCACTTCTCTAAACACGACATATCATTGGGTTGCTGCAAAAATTAAATACATTAACATATGCGATGGATTTAACACAGTACCTAGCACACAATAGGTACCTGATGGATATTAGATTTTCTCCAACTATTTAGACAAGCTGTGTTTCAAAAGTATTTTGGAACTCAGAACACATTGTTTCATTAACTCTTCTATTGACTATGGTTAGTCAAAGCAAAATCTCTAATAGCTTCCACTACTTATAACTATGAATAACAATGTTTCTTTGGAAAAATATAGTTCAAATCCCAAACACAAGCAACACATCCTCCTCCCCCTAATCACTCTCAAGGAAGGAAATGTATATGGGCAGTATTCGGAAAATGTACACTCACAGCAGAGAGGGCAAAGCAGATTGGGAACCAGGCAGCAGAGACATAGGGGGTCAGGGCTGATGGAAAGCATGAATGTTTCAGATTCTTTTATTTATGGTCATTAAATAACAACTTTTAACTTATTAAAAATAGATGGGAGAAAATGGAAACAGTGACAGACTTTATTTTCTTGGGCTCCAAATCACTGTGGACAGTGACTGCAGCCATGAAATTAAAAGATGCTTGCTCCCTGGAAGGAACGCTATGACAAACCTAGACAGCATATTAAAAAGCAGAGACATCACTTTGCTGACAAAGGTCCAAATAGTCAAAGCTATGGTTTTTCCAGTAGTTGTATATGGATGTGAGAGTTGGACCGTAAAAAAGACTGAGTGTTGAAGAACTGATGCTTTTGAACAGTTGTGCTGGAGAAGACTCTTGAGTGTCCCTTGGACAGCAAGGAGATCAAATCAGTCGATCCTAAAGGAAATCAGTCCTGATTATTCATTTAAAGGACTGAGGCTGAAGCTGAAGCTCCAATGCTTTGGCCACATGATGCGAAGAGTCAACTCATTGGAAAAGACCCTGATGCTGGGAAAGATTGAGGGCAGGAGGAGAAATGGGCAACAGAGGATGACATGGTTGAATGGCATCATTAACTCAATGAACATGAGTGTGAGCAAACTCTGGGAGACAGTGAAGGACAGGAAAAGCTGGCATACTACATTCCATGGGGTCACAAAAAGTCAGATGTGACTGAGGGACTGAACAACAACAAATATAACAATAATTATACCAATAATGCCATTGGTTCAGACTTACAGTGTGCCAGGCTCTGAGTGCATCATGTCATTAATTCTCACAACTACTTTTTACGGCAAGGACTAGTCCCATCCCCACTTTATAGCTGAAGGAACTGAGAGCCCACAAAGGTAATAAACTTGCTCAGTCTTCCAGGTGTAAGTGACTGACTCCAGTTCACAGCTCCTGACCACTACCCTCACTGCCCCTCCACTTTCGAGGGTCCATTTGTGAGCTTTTAGAGCTCATTATGCAATCACTTTGTGAAGGAAGAGCTGATCGCATCTACAGGTGAGGAAACTGGGGCCCAGAGAGGGAAGACAACTTGCCCAAAGCTGCACAGCAGAGAAGTAAGGGCATCTCTGTGAGCCTGATTCTGACTCCTCCTCTAAGGCTCCCTCCCCAGCTCCACCCACTCCCAGATCTCTCACAGGAAAATGCAGAGATGAGATGAGAGGGGGGTGCTCTTCACTGCAAGCAGCAGCCTGAACAGCTGAGGAGCCTATCCATTTACTCCTCAGCACATCCTGCCCTGACAGCCAGGCCCTTCAAACACCGCACCTCCCTTCTCCCCGCTAGAACTCGCAGCTGGTCCTTCCCTAATGTGCCTCCCTACTTAGTACCTTCAAGGAGAGACTCAACGCAGGAGGTAAACACAAAAGACTTGCTTCTGATAAGTGATGATCTCATATCTCCCCTGGATTCGAATGGACCCCCTAATAGCACGCCATTATCCTCTGTCAGGGATGAAAAGCCCCCAAACATCACATCTATGCCTGGGTGGCAGGCGCTGGTATCCACACAGGGGTGCCAGCATCATCCAGAGGAAACAGGCAAGTGCAGGTCTAGCTGAGGGCAAACGATTAGAGATACAGGAGTCAGTGGGTGGCTATTGGAAGTTCCTGGATGCAGGGCATGAGCATGTCTACAGCCCTTGAGCCCCACTCAGGCTGAGACCGGCCTCAGCATTACCTGGTCCACAAGGGGAACAGCAAAGGCACGCCAGGTTCTGGCTCCTGACCTCCCTCTGTTCTCCACATGGTCCAGATTTAGCCCCTCTGCCTTGGTCATGGGATGAGGTCTCCCAGGCCTGGGCCTCACTTGCTTCTGATAAGTGATGATCTCATATCTCTCCTGGATTCGAATGGACCCCCTAATAGCATGCCATTATCCTCTGTCAGGGATGAAAAGACCCAAACATCACACCTATGCATGGGTGGCAGGAGCTGGCACCCACACAGTGGTGTGCAAGTCCCTGGACTTGCCAACCTCAGCTCCATCCCCTGTCCCAGTGGAAGCTACCCTCTGGCCCTGGTGCTACGTGATCCACCTCTACGGCCAGCCTCAGAGCGGGACCCAGTGCAGACTCCACAGCCCCTACACCCACCCTGACCCTGTAACAGCCAGAGAGCAAAGACAGGAGGGCCCAGGCTCCCCAGCAAACTCCCTGTAGGCAGCGGCCGGGTGGACGCCGGGCTGAGCGTGCGGGTTCAGGGGTCACGCTGCCAGACGTGCTTCTGCCCCACTACTCACTGTCTGTGTCTTTCTGGCAAGTTACTAACCTCTCCAAATCCCAGCTCCCTCATCCCCAGATGGGGAGAATAGCTCCTTTCCATGTGTATACCTCAGCCTCCCCTCCATCAACTGTAGACCAAAGCAGGTGTCACTGGCTCATCCCCACCTGCATTCTCAGCCAGCATGTGAGCTCCACGGGGCAGGGCTGAGCCAGTCCTGCTCACCACCATGTCCCGATGTCCAGCACACACTTGTCAGTAAACACTTGTCATGTCAGTAAACACTTATCCCATGAACGCACAAAAAAGGAAGTGTATGAACAGCTCAAGTCCAGCCGCTGGAATACTCTAGAATTCACCATGTGGCCCAGGCTGGGAAGATACCTGTCAGCGGGAGCCCTGGGTCCTGGCCACCAGCTGCAAGGGTCTGCTCTTCTCCAGTAGTGATGGGGACCCAGCTGCCACCACACTGCTGCCCCCTGCCTTTCCTATCCAGCACCGTGGCCCTTTCACCGAGTGCCCCATTCTGGCCACCATCTTCCATGAGGAAGGTTCCCTTTGTCCTCACTGGCCCCTGCACACTTGCTACCCAGCCCTCTCCTGCCTCCCAACACCCCTCCATGGTCAGGCGTCCAGCAGGGCTCAGGCCACTCCTCCGTAGGCCCTGCCTGTACAGCTGCCCTCCAAGCTGTGTGACAGAGGCCGGTCAGTCTCTGTGCCCCAGGAGCAGGGATGAGGGGTTCAGCCAGAGCAGCCTGGCGGGGCCCCCTCCACATCGGCATGGCCAGTCTTATTCTGACCTTTCCCAAGCCAAGGAAGGTCACCTAACTGGGGTGGGGTCTGGAGAGAGCTGTGGGAGGAAATGAGTGGCCCTGGCAAACCTCCAAGTAGGATCCAGTTGGTGAGTACTTGGATGTGGGGCACGTCCCTGAGGGACCATCCCTTTTTCCTCACTTTTCCAGAGTTTAAGAAGATCCTCCTCGCCCAGCAGCAGGTGCCTTTGCAGGCAAAGGGCTGAGCCAAGGACAGTTTCACAGAGGAGGGAATGGTCTGAAGGGCCAGTGGGAACCAAGCGGGACTCAGTGCCTGGGTCACCCCAGGACCGGGGACGACCAGAGGATGGAGAGAACAAACGTGCGTGTTTCCTCGGCTCTCCTATGAGATCAGGGTGGGCCTGGACCACCTCCAAGTCGCCACCTACCCCAAGATGCCAGGATTCTCCTCTCTCCTCCCATGGAGCCCTTTGGCCTCCCAGAGCCCTTGGGGCAGTGAGGGAAGGGGCACGCCGTCCCAAGGCCCCAGGACCACACTGGTGGGGCACCACCTGAACCGAGGCCCCCTCCTTCTGCAGTGCCCCCTGCCCTGTCCCCGGGTGATCTCAGCCCCCATGGGCCGCGTGTCATGAACACGTTGAGTCCAATCCCACAGCAACGCTGCAGCGGGAGGACTGTCACCTTCTCAGGCAGAAGCTGAGACTCGGGGAGGTTTTCATAGAGCTGGGAACCGATGCTGCGCTAAAGCCTGTGATTTTCCCAGCCGCATTCAGACACCCTGGAGCTGCCCCCTCATTTCCTGATTCTTGATTTCCGTCTCCTCTACAGTTCAGTTCAGTTCAGCCACTCAGTCATGTCTGACTCTGTGACCCCATGGACCACAGTACGCCAGGCCTCCCTGTCCATCACCAACTCCCGGAGTTTACTCAGACTCATGTCCATTGAATTAGTGATGCCATCCAACCATCTCATCCTCTGTTGTCCCCTTCTCCTCCTGCCTCTCTCCTCTACAGTAGGTATCTAAGGTTTCCTCCCCATCCTGCCCCCATCTGTCCCCTCCTGCCATTTACAGACCCCTAATTTGAGGAATTATTTTTTTACTTTTTGGTGGGGGGAGGTACTGACCCTCTCCATTCTCCTTCCATGGGGCTGGGGTGGGCTTTACCTTTGGAGCCTGAGCTGAATCATGTGACCTGGGCCTGGCCAAACAAAACTCTGCATTCCCCTGGCCCTGTAGAGTACATATTCTAATGAGAATAAGCAATAAATAAGCACATGAATAACTTAGTGTCAGATTAACTCTATTTGTTGTTGTTCAATCGCTAAGTTATGTCCAAATCTTGTGAGTTTCCCTGTGCATTACTATCTCCTGGAGCTTGCCAAACTCATGTCCCTTGAGTCAATGATGCCATCCAACCATCTCATCCTCTGTCTTCACCTTCTCCTCCTGCCCTCAATCTTTTCCAGCATCAGGGTCTTTTCCAGTGAGTTGACTCTTTGCATCAGGTGGCCAAAATATTGGAGCTTCCACCTCAGCATCAGTCCTTCCAATGAATATTCAGGACTGATTTCCTTTAGGATGGACTGGTTGGGTCTCCTTGCTGTCCAAGGGTCACTCAAGAGTCTTCTGCAGCATTACAGTTCAAAAGCATCAATTCTTCAGCACTCAGCCTTCTTTATGGTCCAACTCTCACATCCATACATGACTACAGGAAAAACCACAGCTTTGACTATTTGGACCTTTGTCAGCAAAGTGACATCTTCTGTCTGTGAAGATAAACAAAGCAGGATGGGGCTAGAGAGCGATGGGAAAAGGGCATGAGCCAGAGATGGGGATGAGAAAGCGCTTGATATAAACCCAAAGAAAGTTAAGGAATGAGCTATGGTGGGAGCAAATTCCAGGCTGAGAAGAGTGAGTGTATGAGGCAGGGATCTACCACTGACTGGAGAGGAGAGGGGAGTAGGAAGCCTTCCAAGGCCACTTAAAGACTATGGGTTTTACACTAAGCAAGATGGGAACCCAGTGAGGGCTCTGAGCAGAGAATGGACAGAAACAGTTATGAGACAAAATTACAATAATAATAGTAATCCCCTGCAAACATTTACTGGAGGCCAGACTCCTCTCCTAAGCTGGTCACGTATGTAACTCATTGAATCCGCACAGCAACCCTATAGGCAGGCATTACTACATCCACGAGTTACAAGTGGGAAGTCCAGGCTCAGACAAGTTACACAGGCTGCGTCAAGGTCACATGGCTGGTAAGTGGCAGAACTAGGGTTCGATTCCAGGAAACCTAGTCTAGCCCTCTGTTGCTGCCTCCTTTTAAAAGGACGATTATCTCTCTTCTGCAGATGAAGAAATTGAGACTCAGAAGTGATTTGAGGGTCAAAAGTGGCAGCACTGGGATTTGAACCCCGATCTGTAGGGCCCAGGGCCAGGACTGGACCCTGGCTGGGACCCAGATGCCTTCTCCCACTCGGGCCAGGTCCAAGCTGCACTCCCACCCTGTGCTGAGCCCAGGTAGGGGAGCCTCTCCCCAGGGTCTCTCGAATCCTCTGCCACTGTGGTCTTGAGCCCCATCCCAACCCACCGGACTTGGCTCCTGCACCAGCCTTTCTCCTCCATTCCTGACAAAACTGAGGACCTGGGTCCTGGGCCCTGGTGCCTCTGAGCTCCACCAGGTGCCTGCTGGATCCAGCCCTGGAACTCAGGCTGCCCTTGTTAAGTCTTGTTAGCAGGTGTCTCACTTGTTCCCAGCCATTGTCATCCATGAGGTTTAAAGCACACGGCTCATGAGAGCTTCCCTGTGGGGAAGAGCAGCCTTTCCACGGAACACTGATGGGTTTCAGAGAGGAGCGGCCTCTGCGAGAAGCTTGAGGATGGCCAGACCAAGACTCCTATCCCCTCTACTACTGAGTCATCAAAGGACGCAAAATGCCCAATGCCACCAGTGGGGCAGCCGCTGGGAAGGCTGAGCCCAGGCTGGGCAGAGCAGGAGGAAAGTCAGTGACCAACAGCACAGATGCCCCCGCTGGGCCCTTCCTTCACCCAAGGAAGGGAGGAGGCTCCCAAGGGATTCAGGAGGGTCCCACCTGAACCTCTGAGGCAGGAGGTGTGCACAGCCAAGTGGCCTAGCGGCAGTGGCCGGAACTGGGTTGGCCAAGGTCAAGGGAGAATGGAGTTTGCTGGTTTGGAGCCCGGGTGCTCTGCAGACAGGAATGTTTTCTTGTGATTGTAGCAGATGCTGAGGGGGTCCCACCTCTGTCCCCTGGGCACTCGCCCTCACACACCAAGGAAAACGACCTCCACAACTCCTGTTTCCTCCACTAGAGCACATCCAGCGACCCTCACTCACAAAGCAGAGTGTCCACTGCAAGCTGGGGGCCGCATCAGGCTGGGGACACAGCTCTGAGCGGGACAGGGAAAGGCCCGTCCTCGTGGAGCTGACGTTCGGTGGGGAAAGGTGAGCAGACGCAGCTGTGTCCAGAGGCAGGTGGTGGCAGGAGCTAAGGGAACCCAGGGCGGGCCAGGGGGCGGGGCGACAGCGTGCGGGTCAGAGGCTGACATGGCCTCACTGTGTGCAGAGTGAGGCTGGGGCTCCTCCCGCCTGAACCTCCGGCCCCACGCAGAGCTGGGCAGCGGCTGCCCTCGGACAACACCTGCTGACTGAGCGTCCAGAGGGAGGGAGCCCCCTCCCCCGCACTTCTGTGAGGGAGGGGTGGACAAGATGGGCAGAGGGCTAATCTCTGTTCTCCAGCCCCTGATGCGATATCTCCACGTCTCCACGTTCCTGGAGAATTGGGACCCCGGCATCCCCTTTTCCCAGGGTCTCATTTCAGCAAATGAGAAGAGGGAAGAGGCAGAGAAAGGGAAGGAGTGAGAAGAGCACGACCCCTCCTCCAGCTTCCCAGGCAAAGTCATCACCGCCGCCC
>SJYC01073579.1:0-16182 GCA_006408675.1 Madoqua kirkii
TGATGTTCCCTTGGAAATAGCCGCGCCCGGCCCCCTCCTCGCCCTCCCTGTCGGGAAGCCCTGAAGCCCTCCCATTTCCTTTGGAGCACGCGTTTCAAGCACATTGTTTTTGCCTCCTGATAAACTGTGATTTATTTAAGGTTCTCTGATGGTTGTTTCATGTCTCCAAAGCCTACTTTTTACAGGAAGATCAATTCCAAGGAAACATCCCGAGCCTGTGGAAGTTAGACTCATTAACAAGCGCTAAGTGGCCAATCACTCACGGAGGGGCCTTTGTCTAAGACCAGGAAGTGATAAAACCTCAGACCGGGCTCTCTGTTGGCAGCCCTGGAGGGCCATTCACAGCAGGGTTTTACAAGACTCAATTATTTTTCTTCCAGCTAAAATTAAACTTCTTCTGAACTCAGAAAGGATGATTAAAGAGACACATCAGAGAGCAAATCAGTTCCCTATGATGGACGGAGGGGCCCTCTCAGAACAGCCTCTGGTTCCCACGGCCACATACACACACATACACAGGCGCGCACACACACACATGCACACCCGTGTACACAATTTGAGCATCAAGCATACTCAAAAGTGCGAGGCCAAAAGTGAGGGATGAGGGCCAGAAATGCCACCTCAACACCACAGTCAGGAATGAGGGTCCAGGTGTAGATCTGAACCAGCAAAGATCATTTCTAGAGGCCGAGAGAGGGCTGAGGTGGGGAAGGGGACAGTCTCCTAATTCCAAGACCTGAATACCGCTGCTGTGTCACTTGGTCGTGTTCAACTCTCTGCAGCCTCATGGACTGAAGCCCGTCAGGCTCCTCTGTCCTTGGGATTTCCCAGACAAGAATACTGGAGTGGGTTGCCATTTCCTACTCCAAGGGATCTTCCCAACCCAGGGGTTGAACCCAAGTCTTTTACGTCCCCTGCATTGGCAGGGAGATTTTTTACCATTAGTTCCTAATAGGGATATGGTTTCGAAAAACTCTGATTTCTGGAGTGGACAAGGGCCCAGGGCCTCATCTGATGCCAAAATATCCTCAGAAAAAAAAAATATATATATATATAGCTGGAACTGTAGTATTGCCATCAGCTCTCAGACACTGGGGACTTCTATGTGCCAGGCCCTGTATTATCTTACTCAAACCTTACAATAACCCAGTGTGGTAAGTAGTAGCATCATCCCATCAGTGAGAAAACTCACAGAGTTAAAGTCATTTGCCCTAAAACTCTCAAGCTGCAAATCAAAACTAGGTCTGTCTGATGCCAAAGTGGAAGCCTTTCACTCTTGTACCTCCCTCTGTTTATACACCCCAAGGATGGGGCACTCACCACCTCTCAAGATAGCCCATTCCCTCTCCACAGCTTTGAATGATGGAAAGGCCACACCGAAGACATCCACTTCTTCTGTCTTTGAAGATAATATTCTCATTCTCGAGAGGTATTCCACCCTTGGGTGCTACAGCCCCACTCCTCAACACTCCTGCTGATTCTTCTTGAATGAGGAGATATGCGGGTTGGTCATAAATAGCTGGATGAAATCTACTTGATTCCCCCACCCTGATTTTTATTATAAATGTCCCCTCGCAAGAGAAGCTAGAGGTCTGAATGATGAGATTTGAAACTCATGGTAGAGAAATTGCAAATTTGGCCACAGTTCCCCCAATTTTTTCCTGTATCCATGCCCTATACAACATAACTTCGTAAATGTTCTCATCAAGAGGCAAACTCTATATCCCCACTTCTTGGTCTGAGCTAGTCTTATAACTTGTTTAGGCCAATACAATGCTGCAGAAGTAACATAATGCCATTCCTGAGCTTAAACTTCAAGACACTGCATGCTTCCACCTTCTTTTTCATGACCTGCCTTCAGTATGAGAACAGTTCTGGACTAGCCAGAGAAGGGTAAGAGGACATGAAAGTGAACGTGAAGTTGCTTAGTTGTGTCTGACTCTTTGCATCCCCATGGACTGTAGCCTACCAGGCTCCTCTGTCCGTGGGATTTTCCAGGCAAGAGTACTGGAGTACATTGCCATTTCCTTCTCCAGGAGATCTTCCTGACCCAGGGATTGAACCTGCTGCTATTGCTGCTAAGTCGATTCAGTCGTGTCCAACTCTGTGCAGCCCCATAGATGGCAGCCCACCAGGCTCTGCAGCCCCTGGGATTCTCCAGGCAAGAGCACTGGCGTGAGTTGCCATTTCCTTCTCCAATGCATGAAAGTGAAAATTGAAAGTGCAGTCACTCAGTCCTGTCCGACTCTTAGTGACCCCATGGACTGCAGCACAACAGGCTCCTCCATCCCAGGCAAGAGTATTGGAGTGGGGTGCCATTGCCTTCTCCAGGGATTCAACCTGGTCTCCTGCATTGTAGGCAGACACTTTACTGTCTGAGCCACCAGGGAAGTCATGAGGATATGAGCAGAGATAAGCCATCCCAGCAGAGGCCATACAAGACTATTCAGACTGCAGCTAACATACCAGCTGTCCTGATAACCCCATCCAAGACCAGCCAAGCCCTACTCACAGTGGCAGAACCACTCAGGAGAACTACAGACTCCTAGGCTAAATCAGTTCAGTTCGGTCGCTCAGTCATGTCCAACTCTTTGTGACCCCATTAATCTCAGCACGCCAGGCCTCCCTGTCCATCACCAACTCCCAGAGTTCACTCAGACTCATGTCCATTGAGTCCATGATGCCATCCAGCCATCTCACCCTCTGTCGTCCCCTTCTCCTCCTGCCCCCAATCCCTCCCAGCATCAAAGGCTTTCCCAATGAGTCAACTCTTCGCATGAGGTGGCCAAAGTACTGGAGTTTCAGCTTTAGCATCATTTCTTCCAAAGAAATCCCAGGGCTAATCTCCTAGGCTAAATAAATGCCTGTTATTTTAAGCCACTAAGCTTTGAGATCACTTGTTATGCAGCAGTAGCTAACTGATACAATATACCTCTGTAATCCCAAAGCAATTGTGCCCAGCCATCTTTCAACACTGCATCTAGAACCTTGCTTCTTCCAAATTCTCCCTCCACCATCATCTTTACTCCTGAAAAACCAGAGGAATTTCTCCCATGTCTAAAGAGACAGTAACTAGCTAGTTGCTAGAGCCCAAGTCTCCCTTCAGGCATGCCTTCATTTGGTCAGTCAACAAATACTTATTGTGCACAAGGTTCATGATCCCTGCCATCATAGCACACACAGGGAATACCAACACTAAAGAAACTGCAAAAGTAATAACATTGGAAAGAAATAGTATTTCGCTGAATTTGCCTGAATTCCCCCAGTCTGACCTTAAGTTGCAAGCTCAACATTCAGAGCACAGTTTATAGAAGAAGAGGTGCTGGCAGAGGGCACCTCATACAGGTGAGTGAACAGCTGGCTTGCCCTGTGTGTGTGTCATTGGGGGTGGGAGGGGGGACATCATCTTCAGATCACAGGAGAAAATGCTATATGGCCTTGCCTAGGTTCTCAGAACCAGGCTTACACATGGTGGGGCTTCTGCCAGCAAAACTGGCAAGAACTCCATGAGTCTTCATGCCTCCCCGCAGGACATAACCTAACTGGGGAGGAAGAGAAGGCAGCGGCCAAAGGTCAACAGGAAGAGCTAACACCGCCCAGCAGGACATGCCGATGTGACGGGTACCATGGTGAGTGGGGAAACCAGGGCCAAGAGAGCTGGACACGCAGGGAGTGTGTGGCAGGGGACCCTCATCCTGCCACTCCACTGCCAAGAGCCTGTGTTCCTCTCTGACACAGGCAGACAGTAATAACCCACTCTCGAGGGCTTAATTTTTTGTATAAGAATCAAATGAGATCATAAATGTAGTGAAGCAGACTCGGGAGTCCTGATACATGTTTAACAAATGTCCACTTCCTCATTAATAAATTTGTAAAAGGCTAGCGTATGGAAGCCCCAAGAGGTGTGGAAGGTTGGAGACTGTAAATCTGAATGCCCGTTTTTTTCCACTCACCTCAGCCTTGGACCAGGCCTCTTGCCATCCAGCCCCCTTTACACTGAGCACTCTCCTGTCCACAGGGGCAGGCTCCCTGGCCCAGCACACACATAGAAGACACCGCCACACACAGTGTCCCAAACTGTCTCCTGCGCCACTTCCAGTGGCTTTCCCTTTGTACCCAGATGCTTCCCTCTCTTCCCTGCCCCTCCTTTGGCCCTTGATCCTCCCTGGTGCCATTTTCCCATCTTCCCCTCTAGGCTGTGAACATCCAGAGATCAGAAAGCACGTCGTCCCTGTGTTCTACGCAGTACTCGGATCACGGTAGGCTCTCAGGGGTCGGTGTGGACCAGGAAAGACTCTGGTCTTTCAGGAGTTCTGTTTCTCTACCATTCATCGACGAGGGTGCCTCACAAGGACCAGATCCAGACTGGATGGACCAGGGGCTCCTTGCAGAGCAGGGGCCCCTATGTGTCAGCAACCTTTCTTTATCAGCTCATCTAGGTCCCACAAAAGCCAGAGGGTGAGAATTACTCTGTTTTGTTGATAAGGAAACTGATTTAGAGAGTAACGTGGCCAAGAGCTGGTGGCTGGTAAGTCTCTGGGCCAGGTCTGTATCTGAGTCAGAATTTTCTCTCCACCTTGCTGCTTCTTATGTAGACACATAGAGACCACCCAGTTATAAGTGTGGTTCTGCAGATTCCTAGAGAGTGGGAGTGGGGAGGGGCTTTAAAGACAGGCCCACCCAGGAGAATGGGTCAGTGTAGGGCCATGAGAAGGTCTCTCCACCCTAAATGATGCCAGCCTGGGCCCAAATCTCAGCTGTGAGTATGGGGGATCTTCAAAATATTAAAAACAGAATTACCACATGATCTTTCTGGAAGTATATCCAAAGAACACAAAAAATACTAACTTGAAAAGATATCTGTACCTCTGTGTTTATAGCAGCATTGTTTTCAATAGCCAAGACTTGGAAATAATGTAAGTGTCCATCCATGAATGAATGAATAAAGAAAATGTGATGTGTACCTATCTATCTCTCGCTATATATATGTAATGGAATATATATATGTAATATACTCTATGTTATATATATATCAATATATGATATATTATAATTATTATACTTAATATGCTATGTTAATATACAGTATATCATATATATAATGGAATCTTATCCAGCCATAAAAACAAGGAAATCCTACCCTTTGCAACAACATGGATGGCCCTTGAGAAGGCAATATGCCTTCTTATTTCACTTAATAAGACAGAGAAGGACGAGTGCTATATGATCCCACCTATATGTGGAAGCAAAGAAAAAATCAAGCTCATAGAAAATGAGATCAGATTTGTGGTTACCACAGTAGGAAGGTGGGGGAACGGGAATTGGAGAAAAGTGGTCAAAAGGCATAAACTTCCAGTTATAAGATATCAGTACTTAGGGATGTAACATGCAGCATGACTATAGCTAACAGTGCTATATGATATTCAAGAAAGTTAAGAGAATAGATTCTGAGAGTTCTCAGAAAAAGGAAAAAATAATCTTCTTTGGCTTTCTCTTTTTATTGTATCTATATGAGTTGATGGATACCAGCTAAACTCACTGCGGTAATCATTTCACATGTACTGATCATTTTTCATGTACTAATAAGTGCAGCCATTCTACCGTGTACCTTAAACTTATACAGTGATGTGTGTCAATTGCATCAAAATAAAACTGCCGGAAAAATCTAGTTGTCTCGTTTATAACTGACCTTCGTATATTGCTTAATGCCTCTAGTTTCCTTGTATTCAATACTGGACAAAAGTAGCTGACTGGATGTCCATGGAGTGTCCATATGTATGTTGCTCCATTTGTAAATCCTTGCATATGTCTGTTCCATGACATATGTAAAAGCGTGTTGTTTGTCTCAATAAAATCTGGCTGAACCTGGGATTAGAGACCCAGGCCACAACCCCTGAAGCCCTCCCTTCTATCTAGAGGCTAAACCCAGCTTCTGTCCTCTTGGAAACAACAGAGAGCAGTGTCACATGAAGATCCTCCATAACCCATATGCCCTTTATCAAGTGACCAACATGCCTGAATTAGACAACAACATTCAGAGGGATAGCCGAGACTCCAGGAGCATCCCCTCCTCCCGTCTTGTCCTTCCTCTCCCCCCATCTCCCTCTCTCCAGTGATGATTGCACATCTTTGGTACAATAGCTGAGCACATTTGCAGAGGTTTCTAATGGCTGGTCAGGTCTCTCTGAGGACTAATGTGTATTCCCTATAATGACATTCATTAGTCTATCCAACATCAATACTGTTCTCAGGTTAATATGTTTGGCTTAATGAGGCATTTATTTTCAGGCTGAAAACTATTGAAGAAGCATGTTTTTCTCCCCATGAGCTAAGCTGATGAATAGATTAATCCTAGACTAAGAAAATGAATCTAACCAGCCTGTTTTTATTCCTTGGTAATGGCTGTCTTGGATTCATTTGACTTAACCTGGTTATTTCTTATGGAAATAAACAAAAAGACATTCCCTGATTGGTTCTGTGATTTGTCCCCCATTCATTTTGTCCCCTTTCTACCAGCTCTCAGGAAATAAAAAGAAAGAGTACCAGTGTATGAGGAGGTGGGGAAACATGCTTGAAACTGAGCAGGAGGAGGGGCTAGAATGTGAAAAGGAAGCCCGCTTCTCAGATGGGAACAGAAAATAGCAACAATCACGGATGGAGCGGGGAGTCTGGCTGGCCCAACTCTGTCGTCGCAGGCTTTGTGGGATTCACAGTTGTAGCCTGTGTCCAGCGCCCT
Source organism: Madoqua kirkii (assembly GCA_006408675.1). NCBI lineage: Eukaryota > Metazoa > Chordata > Mammalia > Artiodactyla > Bovidae > Madoqua > Madoqua kirkii. Next base: position 6,737 of record SJYC01073579.1, read on the forward strand.
ATTGGCACTCAATAGACATTCGTTGAATGAGTGAAATCGAAACTCAACAAATGACTTTTGTTTTTCAAGGAATGACATGATCTCAAGAAGGAGAAGATGCCGATTGTCTCAGACATATGTAGTGGGTAAGCCAGTGTTCATGACTCTTGATCCAAAGTCAAGGATGACCTGAAGGACAATTTTCTTTGCTGACCAGTGGCTGCACCAATCTTTCTCCATACAGCTTCTGAAGGCTACTGCCAGCCATGAGATACCAGCTAGCACATATTACCCTTCCTCCCAGGAATTTGCTGCCAGGTTGTGCCAATTTACCTGGCCCTGACTGAAGTTCAACAGCACAGAGGGATCTGTGTCCCACTCCCTTTCTCAATGACCAGAATTCATTCTGTTGACAAGACCAGCCCTTTTGTTTTTTTTTAATTGTGCTGGTAGATGGGTGAGGGGTGTGGTTAATAAGTGTGGACTTTACAGGCAGAGATAGCTGATTTCTGATCTCAAGTCCTTCACTCTCCAGCTGAAAGGTCTTGGCAAATCCCTTCATCTCTAAGGTTCCATATCCTAAATTTTAAACGGTGATGACATTTTCTTTCTTCGGTTGCTAAAATGCTTGAAAGAAACCACACGTATAAACTGGCTGGCACAGTTAAGTGCTCAGTGACTGTGGAGAATGGGATTGAAAAGAAGAGCATTTGATATCATCAAACACAACTGGCATTTGGCCTTCATCCTCTTCACATCTATCTTCCCTGATGCTGGTCTGTTCTCTGCTTTGTTCTGATCCCAAACTGTGAATCAGATCCGTCCGGCTCTCCCTGCCTTTCCTGACCCAGATCCCCCATTTTCCAGGCTGCCCATCACAGTCCTGAGGATGCATCTAGATCTTAGATAATAACCTGATCATGATCCCTGAATGTTACTTCCTCTTAGTTTATCCAGCACATACTCATATCTACTTCCCTCCACTCCTTTGGGAAGCCAACTCTCCTCCCCAGGCAGAGTTCACATGGAGATGTTAAGACAGATAGGAGAGAGCTAACTTTGGTGTCCCTAATGCTAGACTATCCCCAACCTAGGACAGACGCAGCCAGGTAAACATGGTCCAGGAGCCCTCCTCATCCACCCTTTGAGTGTCTAACTCTTGCAGTCCCATGGACTGTAGCCTGCCAGGCTCCTCTGTCCCTGGAATCTCCAGGCAAAAATACTGGAGTGGGTTGCCATTTCCTTCTCCAGAGGATCTTCCTGACCCAGGAATCAAACCCAGGTCTCCTTCATTACAGGCAGATTCTTTACTGACTGAGCTATGAGGGAAGCCCCTACCCTTTGGGAACTTTAGCATATTGTGATGCTTCTGTCCTATTTCTAAATGTGCCTGCCACTTGGAATTCTTAAGGCTATTAGAAGATGGGATATGCTGATCTAGTAGAGTGGACCAGGAGAGGGAATGACTTTAAAGTAAAGGAAGTGCCTCCTCTTCCCCTTGGCCTTAGACATCCTGTTGCAGGTTCTGGCCCTTTGTCTCCTTCAGAACCATGGACAGCAGCCATAAAGCCCTAGACTCTTGCCCAATGCCAGACAGACACTACTCACTGATGGAAATGAACCTCAGAGATCATCTCAGGTCAACAGTACATTTCATGCGCAGAGAGTTGTTTAGAACTAGGAGAGTTGTTTAGAAGTGACATGGTTTAATAAAGAAGTCACTGGACGGGAAAGCTGAAGCCTTGGGTTTGCTATGTGACCTTGAGCAAACTATCTCCCCTCCATGAACTCTAGCACCCCTAAATCCATCATTCCAAGATGTCTGCTTGGAGACACAAGAAGTGGGTAATAGTTCAGGATGTAATCCTGTCTCCATATGAGAAAAAGTATCCCCAGCAACCTGGTGGAGCTACTGATGACTTACTGTGCTTTTGCCTTGCAAATATTGTACTCCTTCCGTTTTATACAGTAGAAGTTTGTTGGGTAGCTAATCAACATAGCCATGTTTATCAATGTCAAGCTAATTAGATATTTCCTGTAAAATCTCTTCATAGGGAACCTCACGAGACATCAATAAGCCTTCCAAGCTCCCAGATTCAGAGAATATTCCAACTAGCAGTGCTTTGACAATGGTTCCATCCACCCCCTTCATTGTCCAGTTCAGGGAGCAGAGGCCAAGAGAGGGAGAATGACCTGAGTTAGTGGAAGAGCTGGACCACAAATGGAACAGACTCTTTGCTTCCAGACAGTACGTGACCACCTCCCTCTATAGGTGGTAGGGAAATTGACCAAAAACATTTTGGTCATGTCACTGGGTTGAGAACCCTGAAGATGTACAAAGCAATGATCCTGCCATTTACTGACCATTCACCACGTAAGTCTCATGATAATCACAGAAAAAAGACCATTTTGTCTTCACTATAAAAGATGAAGAACCTAAGACTCAGAGATTTGTGGATAATTGAGAAGAAAGAGGAACAAGATACTTGGGTCCTGCTTACAGCAAATCCCACATTAAACAACTACGTTCTAGCCACTCTTGAGAGGCCTGTTTTGCTAACTCTAGTTTCACCCTAACTCTAACTGCCATCACTAACTCAGCCTGCTTTGCTGATAAACTGAAACTTCTTCAGTTTTAGCACAGCAGATCCTGTATCCCAGGAAATCCCTCAGTCTGGGGCAAACCAGAATGGCTGATGACTGCTACTATAACTCCAGCCTGCATTCAAATTGTCAACCTTTCCCCACATCTCTCTTCTTCCAGCTGGTGGAATGTCAGGCATGGAACATCACCCCAGGGTGTAAGTATTACTCAAAGATTTGGACAGCAACATTTTTACTAACATAAATACAACTAAGTCATGGACTGGATTGCAAAATTCACAGGGCTTTTGAAGATAAACCATCAGTCTTCAGGATGTTTTATTCATGGGGAAAGCATTTCCATTCATGCTTCTATTTATTCACTTTGCCCTTTAGAAGTATTCATCCTAACACAAGAGGTCACCTTGATCTTAGCCTTAAAGTTGGTCTTTGCATTGACTGAGCTCTTCCAACCATCCTACACTAACCACAGCTTAAAATACAAAATCTGAGTGCAGGCCTATCCAGTTCATGAAACTGATCCTGACTTTACCCTGGCGATGATCCCAATCTGTCTCAACCAAAAGCGATCCCTGGACTCCTGAGCCTAAGAAATAGATACAGTGTTATGTCTCACATTAGATATATAGTTGGATTTAAGGTCCAGCTTTTCTACTGACTAATGATGTCACTCACTAAGTCTCCATTTTTCATCCTTCAGATGGGGTTAATGACCTATGTTAGATCGCAAAAAATTCTTGATGAGAACCTAACCTTTACTTTAAGTGCATCTAAGCCTACTCCAGCCCTTCACACACTGTTCCCAGTGCTTACGATGATGGTGACTGAAACCCAGGCCCAAGCACTTGTCCTCTGCAGTCTCTACATTTAACACACAGGGAGACCAGTGTCCCATGCTAAGTTAGGATACTTCCACTCTCTCCTCACATTATGTCTTGTTAAGAATGTTTTCAGAAAGTAAAAAAGAAAAAAAGGAAAAAAAATCCCCCAAAGAACAAGCTGCTTTGAAAGAACATCTGCAAGGGGACTTGAGAGAACAGATGTCAGGAGCCCAGAAGGGCAGCAGAAGGATGCATGGCTGTTTTGGCCTTGAAAGCCTCTCACCTTGACTGTCTAGGCCAGGCTGCAAGCCCGGCACGTGCCCCGCCTCTGCCCCCGACTATCTGTGTAGTCAGGGTCAATCACTTACCCTCTCTGACCTCAGCTCCATGCTCTACAATTAATTGCCAGGGCCAGAGTCTAGGGCTCCTCCAGCTCTGACATCGAGAGACCCCAGTTGGCTCTGACTCCAGGGCATGGGTCTTTTCCATTTGTAGGTCTCCTGAGACTTCATCTGCAAAGCCTCATTTTTATTTCATTTGCAGCCAGTGCATCCTCACATGCTCCCAAGAGAAGCAGGAGCCCTAGCTCTCTGGGTCACCTCGATTCCTGTCTCTGAGCTCAGGCTTCCTGAGTCCACATTTCTCATTGCAGGGGCGTGGGTCCAGGAGCAGGAGACCAGAGTTCAAGTCTGGATGCTGAGGCCCACTCAGAATGAGCTCAGGCACACCCCCTACCCTGGGTCTGAAGTCCTCTGTTTAGATAAAAATAAACTCAATTTTCGCCAGGACTCTCACAGCCTGATAGCCTGGGAAGATTATATTCTGCAACACACCCTCACCTGCCTCACCTCAGGTTCACTCAGAACCCCACTGCAGAGGCTCACCTGTGAGCCAGGCCCTGGGGATACAGGATGCACGAGACCCTGTTGATTCCACTGAGTGACACTCTCAATGCCATGGGGAAGGGAATCAGATGGAGTAATGACCCACTACTCCTCTGTGCCAGGTCAGCACAGAGCAGCCTAGGACTCTGAACTCTGTCCATTTTGGGTGTTCAGGAGAGCTCCCCAGGCCTGGGCATACCTCTTCTGTGGCTTCCAAACCTGCTCCACAAGGAGCCACCTGTGATGCCTTGGACAAGTCACACCCCACAGGACCTGTTGCCTGGTGTGTGTAAAACAGGTCTCAGCTCAAACACCAACTTCCCCAGAAGACTTTCTTGGACCCCAACCTAAAGTAGCTCCCATCACTGTCTTCCACATGGTCTGGAAATTTTGTGCTACTTGTTTATTGTTAGAAAGCCCCTGATCACACATACACCAAATGAAATTCTTTTATGTATATATACAATAAACACTTCTGTACCAGGTAATGTTCTAGGAGCTGGAGATTCAACAGTTAGCAAAACTAACATTTCCTCTACAGACCCTCAGTAGATTAGCTTGCATAAAGATAGCAAGGTAAATAAATAAAATATAGAGAGTATATTAGGACAGTGGTAAGTGATCAGGAGATTAAAATAGGCAGGAGGAAGGGTGAGAAGTGCCAGAGGCTATTGTGCAATTTCACATGGATGGCCAAAAGGAGCCTTTCTGGGAAGCACTCATGTGAACACAGACCAGAAGGAGGTAAGGCTGTGGGCCCTGAGGGTCCCTGTGTGGGGAGCATCCCAGGCTATAGGAACCATAAGCCAAGGTGGAAGACAAGAGTATGCTCAGTACACCTGAGGGTCAGGAGGCCCATGTGGATGGGGCAGAGAGGGAGAGGCTATGGAGGCATTGGGGGTTAGGGAAGAACCCTGGTGTTACCGTAGAAAGATGGGAGCCAGGGAGGATGTGAGCAGAGGAGAGAGGTATTTGCCTGGTGTTATTAAAGTCTCTCCTGCTACTCAGTGGGGAAGACACCATAGGAGGCAAGAGTGGAATCAGGAAGACAGCTGAGCAGAATAAGCCAGGCTGTGGGCAATGGTAGATTGAATTGTGATAAGAGCACGAGGGTGAGAGATGCTGGATTTGTTAGAAGTATTCAGCACAGCAGCTGGTACACAGTAGGTCCATAGGAGATGGCAGCTATGATGGGAGATGCTGAGAAATCTGAAATGAAATCTTCCAGCTGCCTGCCCTCATCTCTCTGAGACCTAGTAACTATGTTTTCAATCTCTCAGAGGGGATTAAGAAAGAAATATCTTCAGGCTGCAAAGAGAAATTGCCAATGACACGGTAAGGGTCTAAGTTACCTGCCAAGGTCTTTGAAACTGTGGTAAAAGACAAGAGGGCCAGATTATATAAGTGATAAAACACTAACATTCACACATTCAACATGTGCTTGAAAGATGCACACCCAGAATATTTTTAAGGGTAAGTTAACCTTTAAAAATGATTTGCTCTTTCTTGATTTAAAAAAAGTTTGAGAGGTAAAATAGATATGTACGTGTGCTGACTTCAGTTTTCCCAAATGAATCCCTTTTCCCTTGTAATATATTCTGTCTTTGGGATTTTAACTGAATATAGCCAAAGCTATGGTTTTTCCAGTACTCACGTATGGATGTGAGAGTTGGACCATAAAGAAAGCTGAGTGCCAAAGAATGGATGCTTTTGAACTGTGGTGTTGGAGAAGACTCTTGAGAGTTCCTTGGACTGCAAGGAGATCCAACCAGTCCATCCCAAAGGAAATCAGTCCTGAATATTCATTGGAAGGACTGATGCTGAAGCTGAAACTCCAATATTTTGGACCTGATGCAAAGAACTGGCTCATTGGAAAGACCCTGATGCTGGGAAAGATTGAAGGCAGGAGGAGAAGGGGACAACAGAGGATGGGATGGTTGGATGGCATCATTGGCTCAATGGACATGAGTTTGAGTAAACTCCAGGAGTTGGTAATGGACAGGGAGGCCTGGCATGCTGCAGTCCATGGGGTTGCAAAGAGTCAGACACGACTGAGTGACTGAACTGAACTGAACTGAACTAAATATCCATTCATGATAAAAAAGCTCTCCTCAGAGTTGGTATAGAAGGAACATATCTCAACATAATAAAATCCATTATGACAAACCACAGCCAAATTGTACTTAACAGAGTGAAAAGCTGAAAGCTTCTCCTCAAAAATCAGAAACAAGACAAGGCCCACTCTCTCCATTTCTATTTAACATAGTAGTGGACGTCCTAGCCACAGCAATTGGATAAGTAAAAGAAATAGAATGGTTCAAATTGGGAGAGAAGAAGTAAAATTGTCACTATTTGCAGATGACATGATACTATATAGAGAATATATATATATATAAAACCCTGAAATCTCTACCAGAAAGCTATGAGAACCAAATTTAGCAAAGCAGCAGGATACAAGATTAACATACAGAAATCTGCTGCTTCCCTGCACAATAATAATGAACAACCGGAAAGAGAAAACAAAAAAGCCATTCCATTTACAATAGAATCAAAAGGAATATAGGAATAAATTTGACTGTAGAAGTGGAAGACATACACTCTGAAAACTATATGGCATTTATGAAGGAAAGAGAAGATGATAGCAATAAACAGAATGATATCCTGTATTCTCGGTTCATAAGAATTAAATTGTTAGATATCCATACTACTCAAAGCAATTGAGAGGTTTAATGCAATCCCTATCAAAATACTCATGACATTTTTTCAAAAAAACTAGAAAAAAAGATTATAAAATATATATGAAACCTCAAAAGACCCCAAATAGTCAAAGCAATTTGAGAAAAAATAATAAAGCTGGAGGTTTCACATTCTCTGACTTCAGGCTTTGCTACAGTTACAGTATAGTACTGGCACAAAAACAGATACATAGATCAGAGGAACAGAACAGAGAACCTAGAAAGTAACCCACACACATATGGCCAATAATCTAGAACAAAGGAGACAAAAACGTAAATGAGGAAAAGACAGTCTCTTCAATAAGTAGTTTTGGGAAAACTGGACAGCAAAGTATGAAAGAATGAAATTAGAACATTTTCTCACACCATATACAAAATTAAATTCATAATGGATTAAAGACCTAAATATAAGAACAGAAACATCAAACTCCTAGAACATATAAGCGCACACTGTTTATGTAAGTCTTAGTAATATTTTTTTTGGATCTGACTCCTCAAGTAAAGGAAACAAAAACAAAACTGAACAAATGGGACCTGATTAAACATAAAAGATTTTGTACAGTGAAAGAAATTATTGACAAAAGGAAAAGACAATTTAATGAATCGGAGAAAATAATTGCAAAAGATATGTCTGATAAGAGGTTAATAGCCAAAATATATAAACAGCTCAAAAAATTCAATATCAAAACAACAGATTTTAAAGTGGGCAGAAGATCTGAATAGACATTTTCCCAAAAAGACACACATATGGGCACAGGCACATGAAAACATGCTCTATGTCACTAATTCTCAGATAAGTCCAGATCAAAACCATAACAAAATAGCACCTCACATCTGTCAGAACAGCTATTGTTTAAAAGACCACAAATAACAAAAGTTGGTGAGAATGTGATTAAAAGGGAACTCTAATAAACTGCTAGTGGAAATGTAAATTGATGCAGCTACTATGGGAAATGGTACGGAGTTCCTCAAAAAGCTAAAAACAGAGCTAACATATGACATAGCAGATCCACTCCTAAATATACATGTGAAGAAACTGAAAACACTAATTTGAGAAGATATATGCACTCCAGTGGTCCTAGCAGTATTATTTACAGTGACCAAGATACAGATGGAGAAGGAAAGGGCAACCCACTCCAGTTTTCTTGCCTGGAGAATCCTCGTGGACAGAGGAGCCTGGCAGACTACAGTCCATAGGGTCGCAAAGAGTCGGACGTGAATGAAGCAACTTAGCATGCACGCAAGATACAGAATCAACCTAAGTGTTCATCAACAGATCAATGGATAAAGAAGATATGATATAAATAGACAATAAAATACTGTTGTTGATTCTGTTTAATCACTAAGTCATAGACTGTAGGCTCATTTGTCCTTGGGATTTCCCAAGCAAGAATACTGGAGTAGGTTTCCATTTCCTTCTCCAGGGGATTTTCCCAACCCAGGAATCGAACCCAGGTCTCCTGCATTACAGGCTACCCACTGCAGTATTCTTGGGCTTCCCTGGTGGCTCAGCTGGTAAAGAATCTACCTGCAATGCAGGAGACCTGGGTTCAATCCCTGAGTTGGGAAGATCCCCTGGAGAAGGAAATGACTACCCACTCCAGTATTCTGGCCTGAAGAATTCCATGGACTGTATAGTCTATGGGGTCGTGAAGAGTTGGACACAACTGAGCAACTTTCACTTTCATTTCACTTTCATAGACTGTAGCCTATGAACTGTAGCCAGCCAGGTTCCTTCTGTCCATGGGATTTCCCAGGCAAGAATACTGGCGTGGGTTGCCATTTCCTCCTCCAGCATATCTTCCTGACCCAGGGATAGAACCCACATTTCCTGCCTTGCCAGGCAGTTTCTTTACCGCTAAATTGCCTGAGAAGTCCACAGGAAATATTGCTGAGCCATAAAAAAGAATAAAATTTCACCATTTGCAACAACATGAATGGGCCCGGAGGGTACTATGCTTAGTGAAGTAAGTTAGACAGAGAAAGACAAATATTACATGTTATCACTTATTTATGGAAGCTAAGAAATGAACAAATAAACATAACAAAATACAAATAGACTCACAGATATCGAGAACACACTAGCAGTTACCAGTGGGAAGAGGAAAGGGGGAAGTGGCAAAATAGAGGTAGGGGACAAAGAGGTACAAACCATTCAGTACAGAATAAATAAGGTTCCAGGATATATTGAACAGCACATGGAATACAGCCAATGTGTTATAACAACCTTAAGTAGAGTGTAACCTATATTGAATCACTATGTTTTACACCTGAAGCTAATATAATATTATAAACCAACTACTCTTCAATTAAAAGAAAAAAAACAAAGAGCAAGAGTGAGGGAAGGCACCACACTTTGTGAGAATTTGATGGCCAACCCTGGCATGACTGAGGCAGCAGGGACTGTTAATCTGTTCACTTCC